>JACEVL010004609.1:247500-372500 GCA_020284085.1 Aporrectodea caliginosa
GCGCTCTTTACTTAACTACAGAAACGCGCTCTTTACTTAACTACAGAAACGCGCTCTTTACTTAACTACAGAAACGCGCTCTTTACTTAACTACAGAAACGCGCTCTTTACTTAACTACAGAAACGCGATCTTTACTTAACTACAGAAACGCGCTCTTACTTAACTACAGAAACGCGCTCTTTACTTAACTACAGAAACGCGCTCTTTACTTAACTACAGAAACGCGCACTTTACTTAACTACAGAAACGCGCTCTTTACTTAACTACAGAAACGCGCTCTTTACTTAACTACAGAAACGCGCTCTTTACTTAACTACAGAAACGCGCTCTTTACTTAACTACAGAAACGCGCTCTTTACTTAACTACAGAAACGCGCTCTTTACTTAACTACAGAAACGCGCACTTTACTTAACTACAGAAACGCGCTCTTTACTTAACAATAGAAACACGCCGTTAACTTAACTACAGAAACGCGCTCTGTCTTTACATAACTACAGAAATCTAAGCGAAACCGGTGACATCTGGCGAATGTAATTATCATTAACCAAATTCGAGACGTAATTGGAGTCACCCCATATCTCTTACATCATGGTACAAACCATTAAGAACGTCCAAACCAACGACCCAGGAATCCTAGCAGAGGATTCAAACGCCGAAGTCGAAGCGAATACAATCGTCATCCATGAAGGAGACCAAACAATCATCAGAGAACACGAACAATAGGATCCTAAATCTAGTCTGAATTCTACATGCTTACATGTAGCGACGACTTTATAACAAACATTATGACGCCAAAAGCATCAGGCGCGCAACCCATCCTACTTCACTACCACGTGCTATGTCCGCACGTGCTCTAAGTAAGTATGTATGTCAGTAAGTAAGTAAGTAAGTATGTTCTTTATTTAACCATTTGCATATCCGCAGTATATGTATGAACTAGCCAAGCGCCTACTACATATCTTCCCTCTGAATGCGAGGCAACCCATAGGCTAACGAAGATTACCCAATGTTCATAAGGTTCTGTACAATAGGCTGACATAATGTACTTTTCAAATAACTTGTATATACAGTAATACAAAATCTGTAGAAATTACTAAAGAAAGTCTCTTTACTTTACTACAGAAAGTCTCTTTACTTTACTACAGAAAGTCTCTTTACTTTACTACAGAAAGTCTCTTTACTTTACTACAGAAAGTCTCTTTACTTTACTACAGAAAGTCTCTTTACTTTACTACAGAAAGTCTGTCTTTACTTAAAGTATGCATGCACAATATGCATTATTACCTAGGGGTCGTCCATTAATTATGTCAACAAGATAGGAGAGGGAGGGGGTTTGGAAAAGTTTGACAGTTGTTGACAAGGGGGGAGGGGGTTTGGTACAAGTTGACGTCAAGAAACTTTTCTCCAATAAATCAATAAAGACCCTTCCAAATGGTAGCGAAAACATTAAGAAATGCTAAAAATGTATAAAGTGCTTAATGTTTAATACTACTAAAAAGCTGGTAATAAACTAAACTCATATATTTTGAAATTCGAGATTGCATTTTTAGTGTAAAAATTTTTTTTAAAATTATTCTACATGTATTGAGACATTTTGTTTCTTTTTGTAGGGGGTTCTGGGATTGTTGACATAATTTTTTAGGGGTCCGTCAATGTTTGTCAGTTGTTGACAAGGGGGAGGGGTCAAAAACTGCCTAAAATTTGTTGACATAATTAATGGACGACCCCCTATTGGAAAGATTCCCTTAGAATTTCTTTGCTTTTGAACTTACTTATTTTCAGCTGTTCTTTGACTAAACAATGGAGAAGTCATTACTATAATTAGTCACTTAAGTAAACCTTATTAAACGTTATTTCTTTTATGATCTGCATTTGGTCAGGGGTCTAAGTACCCAGTGAGTTCTCTGTAGCAGACCGTTTTCTTTTTGTTTTTTTAGTTAAGTAAAGTTTAACTGTATTAATTTGTGTGTGTGTGTGCATATTTATTGTATTATGTTACATTCTTTACATGTGAATTTGAATACCTCTGGTAATCACAACTGACTACACTACCAATCTGATCATTCTGACCAACTATCAGCCCATAACACTGAATACCTAGTGGATTCTAACTTATCTCTTGCGTATTAATGGGCTTCCTCTTGAGCTCCGTCTCTTACCTAGGAACTCTTCACCTGCATTTTATACCTCTCTGAAAACTATTCTTTTCAGCCGTGGTTGGGCCGGGAGCGCCTCTGAGTAGATATCTTGAAGGGCGCTATATTAAGTTTCATTGATTGATTGATTGATTGATTGATTGATTGATTGATTGATTGATTGATTGATTGATTGATTGATTGATTGATTGATTGATTGATTGATTGATTGATTGATTGATTGATTGATTGATTGATTGATTGATTGATTGATTGATTGATTGATTGATTCTACTATTTGTTCTGTATACCTCAGACCTTGGAGGTATTTTCCAACTGTTTGGGGTATCTTCCCATCAATATGCCGACGATACCCAAGCCCTTTTACATGGCCCAGCATCTTCTGCTGGCCCGTGCTGTTCAAATGGTAGAGCGGTTGTTAGAGGCTTCCTCTGCCATAGACGCATGGCTCTCCTCTAACCGCCTGCGGCTGAATCCTGATAAGACACAATTCATATGCCTTGGTGGGCAATGGGGGCCGTCTTCAGCTCAATAAGATTGATACTGATTCCCTTCATCTCAGATTTCCCCACTTCAACTTCTCCTCTTCTGTTCGTGACCTGGGAATTGTCTTGGATCCTTCCCTTTCTGTTACTGACCAGGTCAATTCGGTTTCCAGATCTTGCTTCTACCATCTGCGTCAACTACGTTCCATTCGCAGCTCTCTTTCACTGCATGCCATTACTACTCTGATTCACGCCTTGATCTGCACTCGGGTTGACTTTGGGAATGCTGCATACATTGGACTCTCTGCCTCTAATACTCACAAACTCCAGTCTATTCTTAATGCAGCAGCTCGGCTTATAGGCAACATTCCAAAGTTTGCCCATATCTCAGGCTATATTCGGGATACCCTTCACTGGCTCCCTATCCAACAGCGGGTACAGTTCAAAATCCTTTCCCTCATGCGTAACTGCCTTGTTGGGGTGGCCCCATCCTACCTGAGGTCTTTTTGCACCTTTGTCTCCTCTTTACCTGCGAGGGCCTCTTTGCGATCTTCGACCCGTGGCCTTATGGTTGTCCCTCGCATGCGCTCTGCTACGGCCCACTCTAGGTGCTTTGCCCGTGTTGGCCCATCAGCTTGGAACTCTCTTCCCCAGTCTCTTCGCCTTGAGTTACTAGCCCTCTCACCTTCCCAGTTCCGTAGACGTCTTAACACTATCTTGTTCGCTGACTCAGGCACTGAAGCAGGTCGAGAGCGCTGCTGATTTTTGAGCAGCGCTATATAAATGTTCGATTACAATTACAATTACAATTCTGATGAAATCATACCACAATATACAAGCTCACAAACAGACAATCCCTCAATTGAAACCACTAGTTTCTTCCTTAATAACGCTATGCACTTAAATTACTCCAATACACAGAGTATGGACTTGGGGGCCCGATAGTTCATTGGATAACACACTGGTATAGAGAGCGAGAGGTACCGAGATCGAGCTCCGTAGGCGGACATGCTTTGTAGGCTGCTATTAGCGCCGTGTATTGCAGGCTGTCTGTTCTGTTAGTAGTTAAGATTTATGTCTTCTGTCATTTGTGTTCTTGTGAATTGTTTATTTGTCATAACATGTAAATGTACAGCGCAGTGCGTTTGCCAGGCGCTTCATTGAAGAAAAGATATTATTATTATTATTATATTAACTGATGAAGCTAACAATCGTCCTCTTATAAATTCCATTGACAATGACCCTGACTGCAATTTCTTTAACGACTTGTCTCTAACTAATACCTACTCCACAGTCCACACCCTACTCCCTATCTGCCGAATTCTCCTCACTCCCTTCCAATGTCTCAGTGATGCATGTCAATTGTCGTAGTATCCTAAGCAAATTAAATGAAATAAATGAACTCTTGAACCTCATTCCTGTAACCGTACTGGCATTAACTGAAACTTGGCTGAATGTAGATCAAACGGACTTAGTTTCATTCCATGGATACTCATTTATAAGCAAGCCTAGGTGGGAGGGAAAGGGAGGTGGAATTGCGTTTCTAATTATTAAGCATGGAATAACTTTTGAAATCCTAAATGATTTTTAATGGAGAATCCTCCTTCTGGTCCTTTGAGGGACTATTTATTCGCTTAACTCATAAAACAGAATAATTGATCATGGGGGCCATCTAGAAGAAGTTTCCAATTACAGACCAATTTCAGTACTTCCATTCTTCTCTAAGTTCTTTGAAAAAGCAATGCATGAGCGTTTGAATTGATATATTATAAAATCTAACATTATTTTTTCCTCCCAACATGGGTTTCAAGCTGGTCATTCCACTTTCATGCCCTTACTTAAAATGCAAGATAAAATCTCTGCCGCAATGGACAATAACGAATATTCTTTAGGAATCTTTTTAGATTTGACCACAGCTTTCGATACCATAGATCATAGTATTCTCATAAAAAATTAAGCATCTGTGGAATTCGCAATGTCCAATTAAATTGGTTCAGGAGCTACCTGGAGCTACCTGGAAAGCATAATGCAATTAGTAAGCTGTAATGGTGCTCGCTCCGCTCTAAAACTCATTGAATACGGAGTGCCTCAAGGCTCTATTCTTGGCCCTTTACTTTTTAGCCTTTACGTTAACGATCTGACAACTGACAAAACTTTTATTTCCCAGAACAATGCATATAACAGTTCACATAATACATAGTACATTTTTCAGTGCACTGGCTAGGGAATAGGGGAGACCCAAAAGGGGCAGAAGCCCCGCTTAATTAGGGACACCTCCATTAACTAGATTGGATGGTGGATGATTAGTCAGTTGTTAACTAGCTGATAACATTCAACTTTAAGAAACAGAAGATTAAAATGTAAGCTCCACAATGAAACAATTCCAAGTAAGATCTACCTAATGTCTCTTCCACTCTTTTCTTCATACTACGTGTAGATGATATCAAAATATAAATATTCTATTCTCACTCTTCCTTGGAATTCTTAATTGAGCATGCCAACACTGAACTGGTAAAAATTGCTAAATGAATTCCAAGTGAATAGACTAACTTTAAACTTAGATAAAACTAATTTTATATTATTTATATCCTAAAAAACTCCCATAACTCAAGTTCAATCCTCCAAGTTTCTAGGGCTCTATGTTGACCAACACTTATCATGGAAGGAGCACATAACTAATATCACATCAAAGGTTCCTAAAATACTAGGAATTTTCTCGCGGATAGCTAAAATATTACCCCAGCAGGCCCGATCTTCTCTTTATTATACTCATATTTACCCATACTTAACCTATTCTAACATTGTGTGGGCCTCTGCTTATAAATCTAACTTATCCAAGCTTCAGATTCTTAAAAAAAGGCGATTAGATTTACAGCCGGTATCCCCTATGCATCCCATACAGCCAAGGAGTTTAAACTAGACTTTTAATGTACGTTCCTGTTTCTATGTTTGTGCGTTTGCCACTTATTGTCTGCAAGTCTTAACGTCTATTGCAATTTGTGTGCTTCAAAATCGTAACATTGAGTGTTACATGACGGATGAGACTATTGAACGTCCATGCAAGTTCTGTGTATTCATGCACGCCACGCTAAGCACCCTCTTGCTTCAATAAAGTTTTCCACGTTTCTTTTCATATGTGAACATTACGTAATGTAAAACTCCCTCAATTCTAAGCTTGCTACAATTGTTTAGAAAATAAATAGTCACTATAGTTCGTATGGTTGTACAAAACTAGGACCTACATTTTGCGTAGAAGCACACAAAATATTTTTAAAAAAACTATGGGGATCTACTCATAAATTCTACGGGTAATTTATGGAGAACTCAATTTATTATAATTATACAGCGACATATTTAAAGCAAAATAATAGCTAATAATTCACGTGATATTTGGATATTTAAAAGTAAAATTAGCTGCCTAAGAGGTCACAGTGCATGCTGTGCGTTTGCTAGTGCTTCTCAATAAAGAATAGTCTTACTTACTTACTTACATAGCTTTCAGATGGCAACTGATACCTCGCTAGATGGCGTTGTTAATGCTATTTCAACAAAACCTCTTAGTTGACAAGGCTATGCTACACAGTCTGCTTAAGTATGCTGAGCATCTAAGAATTTTAGCATAATTAGGCCTACCTAAGCGTGATTGCGTGAATTACCTCTTTCAGCTAAACTTTGCTGAATAAACTAAATTGTCTGTTGCAATAGCAATTTTGTATAGTTCAATCAAGTCTATAATGACAACTAAGGAAATCATAGCTGAAAAACTCTGCAGTTTTAAGAGTGTACATGCTTAGCAAACATTATGACGCCAAAAGCATCAGGCGCGCAACCCATCTATCTCATTACCATGTGCTATGTCCGCACGTGCTCTAGCCATGCGCCTACTACATACTACATATCTTCCCTCTGAATGCGAGGCAACCTATAGGCTAACGAAGATTACCTACTGTTCATAAGGTTCTGTACAATAGGCCTACATAATGTACTTTTCAAATAACTTGTATATGCAGTAATACAAAATCTGTAAACACAATCTCTCCGTTCAACTTAAGGCCACTCTTTCCTATAATTCAACTCCTTCCTTGGGTATCTCTCTCTTTCCTATTCCACGTCGCCTCGAAATCTCTGCCTTTTTCTTCGACGCAATCCCTCGCCAATTGCCATGACGTCCGATCCTATTCCTCTATTCTCCATCGTTTCTCCATGAAGCATGCATTCTGTTTGTCTAAAATGAGCAGTTTTGCTCACGAGCGATTATCATATTAATGCTTTGTCCATAGTGATGCCAGCGCAATAGAAGTTTCCGAATTAAAGTACTGATACACCTTAAGGTCACCTCATCTTATTACATATCCATATCGGCTTCTCCCTTCATCATTTACCCTTCCTATACGTGTAGGAAAAGAAGGGTGAAATGTTAAAGGGCGAACATACACTTTGTTTCAATAACGTAGGTGTAAGCTTACAACAGTCGCCAGGTGTCGCTCGTCGTTCCAGCCACGAAAACCGCCATCTGCCGACTGATGGCTATTCTCTTGAGCGATCTTTGCGACTTCTGACGGCGATAGTGAACAACTGGCTAGGTTGACTACAGACAATAAAAAACAGAGATTAATAACACGGCTGTGGAACAATAGAAGTAACTAAATCTAATTAGACTGTGCGACATTTAGTTCTTGTCTATTAGTTAATAGTTATTGGGCGAACACCATCATTTCGCATTTTCGCTGTCTAGAAATTCGTTATGCAAATTTCGATAACAACTGTCTGGCGTGCAAGCTACTCGTTTCCATGCTGCTGCTGCTGCTACTACTACTTCTAATACTAATACTACTACTATCTAGGCCTAACTAGACTGTGAGGAATTTAATTCGTGTCTACTATTACTCATCGAACACGATCAGGTCAACGAAGTTATGTTGAAGATTTCAAGGCATCATTCGATGGCTCTCATCGATTGATAGGCTACCGTGTTTTTTATAACATTGCTATATGATGATGGTCAAAATGCAGGCTTATCTGAGCTTGGTGTCACTGGTGATGCTGTAGCCTAGTTGTTGTTGTCGAACAACCGCCAGTTCAACAACGTCCCCGAAGCGAGATCACTTCACCGAGATTGCGAGCAAGGGCACAGAAACTTGTGGAACAGTAGAATATGTTCAAAAAAGAACACGTCATCAAAACGTACGTCACCTACCATTGGATTATGGTCAAGCGCCAGAGCTGTGATGTCTGCTTCAGAGAAGTTTCGGATTGACAGTTTTCTACCCATGTCGACCAATTCACAACCGAGTTCACAAAAAGGATAGCATCAAACCTTCGTACGCAGTGGCGTAACGAAGGGGAGAAGAGGGCAGCCGCCCCCGGGCGCGGCACCAGAGGGGCGCAAAATTAGCTTTCAGTGGTACACAGTACTATGTCAAGAATGATTAAAAGTCAACAAGAAAATTAAAAGTGGCGCTGTCATCAACTCTTGCCCCTGGGCGCTGAAACCCTTCGTTACGCCACTGTTCATACGAACTACTCTGCTCAAGGTTTGATTTTCTATCTCAGCTTGAATCGCGTAATTATGAAGAAATACACAAACCGTGTAGCAATATATGACCATGACCTCAATGAAAGCCCTGGCAATGAGCTCATGCAATTTTCTTATTTTGTCAAAATGTTTAAAGATAGTGCATACCTCAGCATAAGTCATTGAAGAGCAGTTGACAAAGTGTTGAAAGTTCTTTAATGTGGAAATTATGCTAAGAATGTACTTGGTGCCCATGGTCACACACTATACTGCTCTTAATTTTCTAAGATGAAGACAATGAAAAACAGGCCTTGCACAAGTTACAGAGACTTAGCCACCTTGCAGTGTTGAACATAGAGAATGATATTCTAGATACTCTAATTGGATTTTAATCAATGTATTGACGGCTTTGCCAATAGAATATCATCATGTCATCATCATAATATTCGTTTAATGTGTTAACAACAGACATAACGCTGTAGGTAGAATAGGGCGCACAGTCTACATTGGACCTGTCAAATTCAGACCTAACTGTTGGCTTAAATGAGCTAATTAATTAATTAATTAATTAAGGCTCATTAATCTGTTTTAGTTTGCAGGTCCTGCTTAACACTATTTTTATTTTCTTTCTTTCTTTGCCTGTATCAGCAACTTCTATTAAAAACTGGATAATTAAGAAGCTTAAAGCTTATCTTTCTGTTTTGTAGGCCCTATAAATTGAGAAATTATTTAATATACCTATTAATATACTAGAAGACTATTTAGAAGCAAAATTATCTTTCCAATCTATTATCATTTATATGTTTTTTAAATTAGTTAGTAATAAGTCAACAACTTAAAAGTTATCATTAGCACCTTTGCCTGGATGAGTCAGTATGACATATTATAACTGTTGGAATGGGGCTGTCCCTGTCGGAGACTGCGCAGCAGTGGCGGCGCCAGAGGGGGATAGGAAGGCTTAGCCCCCTAACTGCGGCTCAGTTCCCCCCCACAAAAAATGGGAAATCACTGCAAATCACAGGGAGAAGGGGACAAAATGGAAAGGCTTGGAGCCTTAGCCCCCTCCCCCAAACCTGAAATCCTGGAGCCTCCACACCTGGGCATCAACAAAAGGAAAAATCCGCTGTAGAAAAGGGCCCCACCATAGGCCTAATGGGCGCCTACTAAATCCGGCCCTGAAAATACGTCTTGAGTGAAGCAGTTTCAATGATGTTGTCGCGCTATATAAGCTGCTGAGTCTAAGTGGACTGCTATCTGTTTCAGGGCCTTTTATTAGACCAACTTAAATGAATCATCAGCTGATATCTGAACCATTAGATAGCATTGCTCAAAAGTATCTTTCTGACTATATGCAAAAGCCGTTATCTGCGACCTCATCTCGTTCCTTGCGCTCTGCTGATTGGCTTGATCTTTTTGTTCCTAGGACTAGGACTGCCTTGGCTCAACGCCGGGCATTTGCTGTGGTTGGTCCCTCTACTTGGAATGACCTTCCCCTTCATTAAGGGCTAAACTAATGACTAGTGTTTCCTCTTTAGTCTCTCGTTCTTTAAAGACGTTTCTTTTCCCCGGGGTTTTCGTGCTGAGAGTGCTTCTGAATAGTTATTCTGAGAGAGGCGCTATATAAATCTTTAGATAAAATACAATACAATTAGAATAATTAAACAATCACCTCCTGCTGTTGAGACCTTCCCGTACAACATTCCTCCTCGAGTCGAAGGAAGCTAATCGTCTTATGGTAGCAATAAGTAGGCGAGGCTTTCCTTCTGTCATTCTGTAGCAAAAAGAAAAAAATTCTATTTTATAAAGTGTTCTGATAGCATAACAAGAGGCGGATCGAGCAAGTTGCTGTTAGGTGGTCTATATGGGCTATGAGTTTGAGATTATCTTGAAGGATCACACCCAGTATTTTTTTGAAAGATTTAACTCTGGTAATACTAGGTAATGGACGAGGAGGGTCAAATAGCTAGGTGTCGAGGGCGGAAAATGATTTTGAGCTATTGACGGTAAGGTTATTGGCAGAAGCCCATGTAGAGATTAAATGCAGTTCAGATGGAATAGTATAAGCAAAGATGTTAGAGCCGTAGGCTAAGATATGACACTCCATGCATCTGAATGTACACCTCACCTACCTTGGGATGTGTGGCGCCACCAACCGAATGGCGTGGGTTTTAGCGTTGGTCGTAAACAAGTTGCATTGATGAAACGAATTCTTGCTAAATAGAAGTCGGATAGATGAAAATAATTTTTCCTTAAATCGAAGTGGGGCTGATGAAAAGAATCTTGCTTAAATAGAAGCTGGATTGATGGAAAATAATTATTAATGAAATAAAAGTTGTATTGATGAAAAATAATTCCTGCTTAAATAGAAGCTGGACTGATGAAACGAATTTTTGCGTAATGGAAGCTGGATCGATGAAAATGATTCTCGCCAAAGTAGAAGTTGGACTGATGAAAAACAACAGTGCTACAACGGGCGAATAATTTAGGACGCTAAACTACACGTTTACCCTAAATGCTTGCCGAGTGATGTTTGTGCACTGTGCAGTGATCAAATGCTTAGGCCTAATTCTGATGCAAGCTTAAAATGTAACTTTATGTTCCAATTTTTTTGGACACCGCATCGTTGTTGGCTGTATATTGTTATGCCTGATTATCAGGACTAGCAAAGAGATTCTAAGATTGACTAGTAACTTCTGAGTGGTAGGCTTCTGATTCTGAATGACCAATTTTGAGCATTGTACTAAATAATCATAATTTTGAGGTGTGGGTTGTCACACCACGCTAAATTCAGTCAGAGCTGCTAATGTGGCACGGTGGCCGACTGTTTAGAGTGGTTAACCTGTAACGTGGAGAATACGGGTTCGATCCTCATCCAGGCGGTTATTGTGTATACATATGGACCATGAGCAAGTCCTTCGCGCACAATTGCTCTGCTTCATCGTCTGCTAAACCTGGCTATACATAAATAAATTTGCTTATAACATGCACTGCAAAATTCTATGATACGAATTGCTTAGTTATATGCTGTTATTGTTTTATTATGTGAGAACAGGTGTAAGAAGTGGAGAGTTAACAAACGGCGTTCAGATCTGGACTGCACAAGCGTTGAAGTGGACACACAACTTTTATCTTCATGTGACGTGGATTTCAACAGATTTGACAATGATGATATATCCAGAAGCACATTATCTAAATCATTTGCACAATTACGTCCAGAATTATCAACAAACAGCTTAGTGACAGCGATATATCTAAAACTGGAACGAAATTTTGTGACATCAGGATTGTCCCTGTGTCCTCCACAACCACGGATCATTGAAAAAATTCTCTATGCATGATTTTAAGCAAATGTGGGGATCATAAATCACATATACTTTTTGCAACCATGGAAAAGAAACGGTTCTAATGTTTCCAAATATTATAATTATGTAACTATGTTTTTGAATTATATAAACTGAATGAACCTTTGGTCATGGAAATGGACTTCTGAGTCGCAATTGTTGACAATGTTTCTTTACTAATGATTACGGTAATAAATATTATGTGAAACTGTGTAATACTGGTCAACTGCATGCATGTAGTTCAATGTTAATATGCAAATATGTATATTTGAATTATGTAATACAATACAATAGAAATTTATAACGCGCTTTAACAAAACAAGTCTGCACGAGAGCGTGTTGCGCTGTGTTCTTAGCCATAGTGTATATAAACTGAATGATCTTTATTTGCAATAAAAATATATTATCTTTATTTCAAGAAATTCTAACCAATCGGCTACACTATGGGTTCATTTGGAGCATTAATACTGCATTAATACTGCACCCCTCAAAGCTATCTAATCAGAGGCTCTTCAAGTCCAGCCTCAGCAAAAGAACAGTTTTCAAGTGCTTGTGAAGGGTCCTGCAAAGTCCGTGATTGAACAAATTATATATTAATGTATTTAAGTTTATTCCGTACGTTCTCTGTGGCTGGTCCTTTGACCTGGAATGGCCTCCCTCTGGCACTCCGCTTCCTTCCTATAACCCATTCGCAGGCATTCCTCTGTCAACTTTAAATGGTCCTATTCGGCCGTGCTGGGGTTGGGAGCGCCTATGAGTAGCTCCCTTGAAGAGGCGCTATACAAATTCAAGTAATGAATGAATGGATTGCAAGGATGCGCAGATCTATTGGTATGCCGTTCGAGATGGATGGTGAATCGTGGTGCAACCACTAAAGGCACGACGTAGCGTTTGCACTGTCGAAGTGCCTGTAAAAGCAGCACGCATTATACGCATAAAACTTATAATAAAACACATTACTATATAATTTGTATTCATTATTACTATAATATTTAATATACTGTTTAAATGTGTTAGTTTACGGCAGCTACAGTTATAACTTATCCAGTATTTGTCGTAGTGATGTACCGCGTCTATCTTTGCTAAGAAGTTGGTCAGCCAGTCGCTAGTGGCGCCACGGGTTTGTGTACTTTTGACCACCACCCAAACCGAATACACAGAGGAGATAGGAAGTGTCATATCTTAGCCTACGGCTCTAACATCTTTGGTATAAGAGGATCCAGTAAGGAGGTAATTATTTTTAACTTTGTATGCAGAACAGCGTTTAATTGAGAACACACTTACTTACTTTGTTACTTCGAGATTTGTAGCTTATACAGATCGATATCTCGATCTCTATTATAGGTCTAAATTGCAAATTTCGATTAGAAAATTGTTGTTTCATAATTACTTGGGTTTACCCTTCGACGAAGATTCGATCGAAACATCAGTTCGATGAGCAGAATTCGGAAGACTTCGATGAATAACACAACAGCAGGTTTGTGAAAATTGGCGACTGCAGATGACATCTCGTATTAACAAATATCGTAAAGCGAGAAGCTAAGAAATTCGCTCAAATGCTAAGAAATTCGCTGAGAAACCAAAGATTTTGTAAGAAATTGCGTTCTTTCTGTCCACAATGGCGACCAACAAACTCCCAACAAACGAGAAACCATAGAAACGCGATGACGTAATAGACGACTGGATGACGTCATTTATATCTATAACCATAGACGTCTTAATACTAGCTAGCTATTATAGAAGTCCATGCTATAACCAATGATGTAATGTAATGTAATGTAATTAGCAACTTCTATTGCGCCGGTGTCTAATGCACAAAGCATCAACCGATGGCACACCAAAACCAAGCCGTAATCAGGCCAACATCCAAAAGATCAGTCCGTAAGAGACAGAGAGACAGCCTACGGTGGATGTGTATTAATAGAGAGTAGAGACCATGGACGAAGGGCATAGGTATAGTTGATTTCCTTGGTGGGAGCAACTTTATGCAAAACATGCCCCGGGGGCGTATTTGTAGATCCTACAGTGCTACGGGTCCAATGCTTTTTAGGAGCCAATAGAATGACGAGTTATAAACAGCGTGACCTCGTTTATGCCTTCGCCGATATTGCTGATAAAATGGCTACCGAGGATGCCGTCCGATTTCGGGCGAACATTTGGTATGAGAGTGCGTAAGTTTATAGGCGTTTTACGGTATCTTTGGCATGCTGCGCGGAAGGTGCCATGTTTTCTAATGACGACACTAACCCTAACCCTGACCCTAACCAACCCTGACGACGCCTAAACTTACCCTAACCAACTCTCAACGCCTCCGAACAGAGGTAGCGATAAACCTACGCATCCCGCTTCTAAATGTTTTATTACCCGATTTCGAACTCCGTACGAAGACTTAATCATACTGCGACGTGGGAATCGGTTAGGGTCAGGGTTAGGGTTAGTGTCGTCATTAGAAAATATTATACCATGCCAAAAGACACCGTAGGCCTATAACGGCAGTAAACTAATGCGGGGTTTTGAACTAATAATTTAATGACCTCATCCTCGGCGTACCAACAAAACTTTGGTATCAATAAAAAGCCTTCGGTGCTTAACCGGTGATACATATGCCCATTTGGTCAGTTGAAGGTGACCACTATCACGTAGTTAGGGGTTTGTCAAGACTTACTATCGGATGAAGCGAAACGAGGTCACTCTATTTATAACACGTCATTCTATTGGCTCCTAAAAAGCATTGGACCCGTAGCACTGTAGGATCTACAAATACGCGCCCCGGGGTGTTTAGAACAGCTGTGAAGAGACCAGTATCAGCCTTGCGACAGAGCCGGTCAAAGGTTGGGTTGTCAACAGGAGGTAACCCGCCGGATCATCCAACTTATGATGGATTGGAGCCTGTTTTTATCTTGCTGACGAGCAAATCCCATTATGCTGGGCTAGCCGCTAGCATACAGCAGGCGTGCCACAGTCGTGGCGCGAGCCACATCAAAAAGGTTTTGGCCCTTGAGCCCAAGAGCAGTTAAAATGCGCAATGCATACGTGGTCTAGCCTTGCAACATATCTGACTTATATATGCGTTTCAAAACGAATGGTTTCCGTAAGCGTTACCCCTAAGACAGTACTCTAGATAGCCCTGGTGCCATCCAGGGGACCATCCACTGCCCCACCCAACCCCCACCCTACCCCCACGGTCCCACCCCGCCTAATCAACATCTCATAAGTCTTATTCTGATTCAGTTTAAGGTTATATGTGTCTGCCCATATACCCACGTGGTCCAGTTCTTCAATAACTAGCATTAGATGATGGTATCATCAAATAACCGTCATCTGCATATTTAACCCTCGGGCTACCAAGGGGGTGGGTGGTTGCCACCCCCCTAGGTTTTTTTCATCTCAAACTTTTTCCGTATGGAATAAAAATTTGACCTTTTAGGTAGCTGTAGGGGGTTCATTTGCACACGTTTTGAGGTAAAATGTGAGATGATATCTCACACCGTTCAAAAGTTATACCCAATATACCCGAGGTACCAAGGGGGTGGATACCACCCCCTCTAGATTTTTGACTATATCTTATCCGTCATTTAATATTAAGAGACACAAATTATACCATTCTATAGAGGGAATGTGGGGCTACATTTCTATGGTCACTGAGTTGACCTGAGACAACCGGAAGTGCTCAAAATAAATTATAATACGCGTAACATGCGTGAAAAATGGCTGAATGGAAGGACTCCCCCTTAGTTTTTGTCTGTAGCGTATTCATTTGTCTTCCTGGAAGAGAAACAAAGATACCATTCTTTAGAGGGAATGAAGGGCTTCATTTGCATACCTACATCTTTGTCTTTTGAATACCGGAAGTGATCAAAATAAATAATAATACGCGTAATCTGTGTGAAAATGGCTGAATACAGCGTTATAACGTAAACCGATATAATTATATGTATGGATATATAATATTATGTATGCCATTGTATGGATGTACATTTATACTATATAAACATGTGTAGGGATGATTTTGTGTATCTTTTATACATAGATTAGTTTCAAAACACACATAATCTTATATTTGTTTATCCAAAAAGTACAAAATGTACGCAATAATATACAATATTGCTAATTAATGGGTCCCGTTGTTAAAAGTGATGTAATTTCGAGGTGCATTCACATAATGTACAACTAAATACACCATTCTGTGCAGAAATGAATGCTGAATCCAATGCTATATTACAAGTTATGATATGTAAAACCAAACACGAAATCCAGGGGGGTGGTAACCACCCCCCTCCTTGGTAGTCCGTGTTACAAAAAAAGCTTGGTAGCCCTAGGGTTAAGTAGCCTATTCTGTTTCCATTGTGCAGTTTTTTAATTTTGAGATTAATGTAATGAAATTAACCGGCCCTGATCCTGACCTCTGAACAGTGCTGGCATTTATTTTAATCAGAGGTTATATGGTTTCACAGAATTTTGTTCCATGCTCACGGTCCTCAAGGAAGGCGATAATCCAGTTGTAAACGCAATCGGGTATTGGCATCTCAGCTAATTGCTCTGCCAGACTAGAATGCCGCACCGTATCGAATGCCTTTGTGAAATCCAATGCGATTAGATGGACAAATTGGTTTTCTCAGAGGAGTTCCATAAAGTCCGTTAGCAGAGCAGAATTTGCTGCGGTGGTTGAGCCAGTTGGTCGAAAACGGTATTGATCAGCGAATTCCTGGCTGAGCTGAGGATCGAGTAGGAAAGGATGAAAGAAGCGGCGCACTATGAACTTTTCTAGTAGGCCTAGTCGGCATAGAATAGACGTTACCGAAATTGCACAATTACTGAATGTGGTCACTGGTCAATCTAATCTCACAGTGGGTGTCGTCCAGCCTCCTCTGCCTCAACCCTTCCAAAACAGAATTCATCATCCTAGGCCTTCCTGATCAAACCAAGAAAATCCCTGGTCATTCCATACACCTATCCACTAACTCTTCATCCCTTACCTTCACCTTCGATGCCCCTGTCCGCAATTTTTGTATTGCTTTTGATCCACATCTCTCCTTATCTAACCATATCTCCAACCTCTCGCGCTCCTGCTTCATGCACATTCGTGACCTCTGTCGCATCCGACCCATGCTCGACTTCGAAACTGCCTCCACCATTGCTACCTCCATTGTCCACTCAAAGCTCGATTACTGCAATTCACTTTTCCTCAACCTTGAATCCACACAACTCAAGCGTCTGAAACTTATCAACACTCTCCTCCATGCGCTGATTTGTACTAGGGTTGACTTAGGCAACTCCATCTATGCTGGTCTCTTTCACTAAACCTCTCTAAGCTTCAGTCAATACTTAACGCTGCTGTTCGCCTTATTGGTGGTCTCCAGAAATTTGCTCACATAATTTCGGGAAACTGTTTACTGGCTTCCTAAGTTCCTATGCCCCAGCGCATTCAGTTCAAAATTCTAACACTTATGCGCAACTCTCTGGTTGCGGTAGCTCCTTCATACCTTCAGACCTATGTAACTCAGTCTCTGCACTCCCTGGTCGCTCCGCTCTCCGATCAGCTGCCAGAGGCCTTTTGGCTGTCCCTCGCATACGTGTTGTTACTGCCCAATCCAGAGGCTTTGCTTATGTCGGTGCCTCTAACACAGGGGTTGCCAACCTTTTTTGGCTAACGGGCCACTATCATTGTTGGTAAGCACGCTGCGGGCCGCAAAATGTTTGTCCTCACAGCCTCGAAAGAAATACAAATGTTTATTTCATATTTTACAAGAAGTATAAAAACAGGTACAACTACATTAGGTCACTAGAACTTACAACACTAAATCTTTTAGTGTTTTAGACATTATTTTTGCAGTATTGTAGTAGTAGGACAAGTAAGTTGGTGCAAAATGAGACAAAAAATTATTTAGAAAGGGGCCGTGCGGGCCACCAATCAGCAGCCCGCGGGCCGCATTTGGCCCGCGGGTTGGCCATCCCTGCTCTAACAGGAACCATCTTCTGCACGACATGCCGCTTGAGCTCCTCAGCCTTCCTTTTCCCCTGTTTTGTAGTGATAGCATTGACTTGGGTCAGGAGCGCATCTGAATGTCTAATTTTGCGTGTACATTATACGATGACTTACAAATACCATTTACATAGTCGGTTAAAGACATATGTAATAGAATTAAAGACAACACCCAAAGTTACAGGCAGCATCAGACAACCAACAAGTTAATTTCTCAATTTAAAAGATTTAAGCCATTCAATTTTTTTAAGTTGTTATGGAGTCCCAGTAGCAGGAATTCAGTCTTCTATGAATTAAGTAGGAGTTTATTGGCCTCCATCCAAGACTGCACTTCTCAAAGGCAGTAGATAGCAGCTGCATAGATTATTTTGTGACAAGAAAAGCTGTCAAACGATAAATGTAGATTGGGGTACAATCAGCATAGACTTTATATTCCAGTGACCGCTTTGTCAGAGCAATTTTCTAGTGGATTAAAATTATGTTTTATAGACTGTATAAGTGTATCTGTGTGCATGTGTATATTAGCTCAGACAAAGGCTTCTTTGTTACCAAGATGAGATTGTTTATTTCACAGGGAACATGCACAAACACATTTCTTACAAACTATTCAAAGTCAAAGCAGAATTTGGCACAACAATCAGTTTAAATCTACAGCATGACATTTTTTGACAGGATTCTCAAATATGTGATACAATGACTTCTACGATGATTTCCATAATGACTTCTTTAATGACTTCCATTATAACTTTTATAATGACCTCTATAATTACTTCTACAATGACTTACATAATGACTTTTATAATGATCTCTATTATGACTCCTATAATGACTTCCATAATGACTTCAATCCAATCTAATACACAATTACAACTTAATCAAATCCAACGACTTCTATAACGCCATTATCAAAATGCACAAGTCATAAATCGATCGTCACTTGAGGTGAAAACGTAGAAACAAATTGTAATCTGTTCATGAATACCAGTTGAAATATTCAACATCTCAGATAAAGCAGAGTTTGGCGAATAAACACATTGAGCTTAATACACTGAGACACGTACAATCATTCAGGTCTAAACATAAGGCCTGAATGATTTACGTGTAAGGAACAGACGTTGAGAATGTTAGAGCGCCCAACACTGTTTCGATGATCACGTGAAATGTATCAGAAGGGACTCGGCAAGTCACACAGTATTTTAGCAAGCAGTTTCAGAAACAATTCTCATTACTTAGTAACTTCTATTGTGCCGGTGTCTAATACACAAGGCACTGACCAGTGGTGCACCAGAAGTGGTGCACCAGAAGTGGCTCTATATAAATGTTCGATTACCTCCTCACTAAAAATGGATTCATTACCAGGATGCTTCACACTTCTTAACATGACATTGTTATAACTTTACTAGTCATTATTAATATTATACATTATTATTACATCTATGTGTTATTTACATTATATTTCGATGTCCCATTGTTCGTTTGCTAATGGAGTAATAAAGCCAATACTTACTTACAATGACAATTCTGCGTACACTGTCATAGGCAAGCAAGATTGTTTACAGTGCAAGAGTTGCATTCTACATGAAAACATTGTTTCCTGTTTGGAGAACTATGTATCATAAGATGAACATCAGGGCTTTTCGAGAAAAAGACAAAACACGGATTCAGATTAGCAACAATATGAAAGAACAAAGAACAATTCCGTAAGCTAGACTGCAAGGCAGCCATGGTTATGAAGTGTTAGTGACTTCATTTTCTCAACATCTGCATTCGAGTGTGGATGCCAAGCCCTTAACCTCACCGTCTAATTGTCAAACCAACAGTGTACGGTCAGTGTACTCATTATAGCCGAGTATAGGTCCATAGGTGGGGTAGAAATCTCTATAACAAATTTGTGAGGTGAAAGAAAAATTTGATGACACTGCAAAGACGAAAGGAGAATGCCTTTCAACAAAAACTAGGAAAGTTTTGAATCAGTGGTACAAAAAACCTCTTTAACCCTTTAACGACGAGCTGCTTATGGTTTCCCATACATTTTAGTGCACGCTCGTCATTAAAGGGTTAACGACAGAGTAACAACAATCTTAACTACAAATACGGGTTTTTGAGAAACGTTCTGTATAATAAGTCTGCACATCTCCTCTGGAATTCTTCAAATATGTATCTCTCCAGATCGCAAATGATCAAGTTCAATGCTCCGTAACTGCGATGAAGAATGGCAAACTGTTTCTTTTCAGACTGAGGTGAATTTTCTAAAAGCAGAAAATAAATAATTTAATGAACATGAGATTTGTTTCATGCACATGTCTTATCGACTTAAGTACTTGAAGGTGCTATTTCAATATTGACAAGCATAGGCCTACATACCTGCCCAGGACTATGAACTGAATTAGATGAAAAAGGCCATCAACACTCTAACTAAAAGTGCGGCCACATTCTTCTCTAACCTCAAGACTGTTCTCTTTAGCCGGGGTTGGGTCGGGAGCGCTTCTGAGTAGATAATCTTGAAGGGGCGCTATATAAATCTCTGAAATGAATTAAATGAAATGAAAAGTGACTGGGAAACCAATACAGCTCGTCATTAAAGTGTTAAGCATGAATTTTTTTTTTTGGTGTCTAAACTGACTTCAACCAGCTTATCCTCCTCTGGATCCAAGCATACTTTTGATGACTAATCTAATCTAATCTAATCTAATCTAATCTAATCTGACTTCTATAGTGCCGTAATCACAATGATCAAGGCATCAATTGACTGTTGCCTCCAGAGAAGCCCTAGTTAAAGCGGTAATCTGTTAGACAAGAAGCCAATCATCGTCGATATGACACGTTGTTAAATAAACGTTATAGACAAACCCCAGTGAAACAGTTTGTTCAACAAAGACATCCACAGAGAGACGAAGAAGTAACAATCAAGTTTTATATTATAATTCAGATAAGAAATTTGGTCGTTATTGGTTAAATTGATCTTTGAGGTGCACTAGATTTACGCTTGGCAGAGGTACAATTACACCTTGCTACGTCCCTGGTCATAGGTACAGCGCCTTTGTGAGTTACTTAAAATGCGCTATATTAAGTGTTCTCATACATACATACATACATACATACATACATACATACATGGATCACTGTATATTATCAGAGCGGCCCCTTCAGCTAGCATGAAAGGCAGATATAGATATGAAGTGTTAGCGACTTCATATTTCTAAACCCTGGCATCTGAGGGCAGTTGGCCAGTACTATCCCTGCCGTCTCACCTTCCCACTGACAGTTTACAGCCAGTATACTCATAGCCGAGTTGGCCAGGAGTGCAAGCGGAGCTACTATCTTGACACAAATTTCTGCCCTGGCGAGTATTTGAATCCCTGACCTCCATCACACTAACCACTAGACCCTTGTGCACCCTACAGAGTCCCGTTAAGTGTGCCCATAAATCGATTCACAGCAAACATCTGCAATGAACTAATTAACTTTGCAATGAAAAAGCCCTCACCTAATTACTTCCGGAAGATTCGGAGCCTTGTGAATGTGCTTGTGCCCGTAACCATGGACACCGTCAAATGTTACAAATTCTATGCTTTTGCCCTTTTTGGTTCGAACTGCAGCGTCATAGAGCTGATCGAGCAAAAGAACATAAACACATCTTAGCATTGTTGTTGAATATAATTATGGTGCACAGTTTTCTAAACTACTGATAATTAATCAAACTCATTCGTCGTCACAACTAGAAGTAAATGGGGAAAGGTAACAGATTTGTCCACAAGACTCTACAGAAACTCTTTCGAAGTGTAGTTCATAAAGGTAAAGATAACAGGCTTATTAACACGTCTCCATAGAAGCTCTTCAAAAGCATATTTCACAATGGTAAAGATAACAGACTTATTAACATGTCTCTATACAAACTCATAAGTAGAGTGGTCTGTGAATGAAAAGCTAACCTATTTTTTTACATAATATGCATATATACGATATGTACGATATACATATGTACGATAATATCACTACAGAAGTAATTCAATTATATTCGATTTGATCAAATTTTAAAGCCAGCCAGTGAGCCACTACATCAGAAAACATTGCAGGATATCACGTCGATGATGACAAGTCTGATGACACTGATGAGACTCTCTTGAAAAGGTGCTATATAAATCTGTGATTACAACTACAATTACAGTATATGAAACACAGTAGTACCTTGCGTCCCAACTCGTATGGAACGACTCCATCGTCCGTTGCATGCAACACAAGGGTCTTTGCCGTCACTCCACCAATGCTTTAACAATGAACAAAAGAAATATACAGCCAACTGTTCAACACAAACAGAACAAGTGAACCCTTCATAAAAAAAGGTGCCATATCATACATACACACGCATATACGTGTACATGTACACATGTATGTATGTAAGTAGATATGTATGAATGTATGCATGTGTGTACGTATACATTAACACAAACACACACAAACAAACAAGCACACACACACAGAGAAAACTACACATATTCTGAGTTACTTTAAAATGTGCTATATTAAGTGTTCTCATACATACATACATACATACATACATACATATATACTTTTCTGACATTTTCAGCCTATCTGAAATCACATCTGCTCAGATCTTTTAGACAGCCATGCTTTAGTATATTTGAGAGATTACTATACAAATAAGCCAGTTGCATAGATAACCCAACATTATATAAAAGTTACAAGCATAACATAAGCACTTTAAAACAATTATGCTAGCCAGAGCTACTTCAAAGGCTCTACAACAACGTTCAGCTACATTACCATACATACATTGCATCGAAATGTTGCCAAGAAATTCTAAAATACAGCTGCACCACCAGCAAGAATAAACACTCAATCTGAGCACACTAAGTTGTGCCAATTCAGCGTGGCACTAAATCTTAAAACATTTTCAAATGTCTAAATAGCATATAAAGAAAAATCAAGAGTAGTATTCATTATACGTGAATGACATTACGCTATTCTGTAATGTTACACACATATATGTATGGATGAAACATTATGTAACACAGTGTAACATGTAACACAGTGCAACATACAACACAGTGTAACATGTAACACAGCTACATGTAAATCTGCCAGTTATTGTAATGGGGTTTAATTGAGATGTGACTAACTTTTCATCACTTGCAAAACGAATGTTGTTCATTTTGATGCCCTCAATGAAGACCCACGTAAACCAAGGCAAGACTCGGAACGGCTGAAAAACAAAAGAAATCGCAGATTATGTTGGGTATTTTCTCCCTCATTCTGAGTCATTCACCAAAATTTCTCAGATCTCGAGCCACATGACCAACGCAGAGTCCTGGGGCTCAACTCTTCGCCAGGACAGTACGATACTGGATGATTTCTTTTCTCCTAATGCCCCCGAGTGAATGCCATAATAAAATGAGTACATTGACGGTACACTGACGGTGGGAAGATCGGGTTACAAGGGAGTGAGCCTGCCACCCAGAGAAGTGGTATATCTAGTGGTAAGCATACTGAACTGTCAACGTGGTAGATGGTGAAGTCACTAATGCTTCATACCATGACTGCCTCTTGAGCTTATATCTTAAGGGACTGCAATTTGTAACTTGTAATTAGTAACTTGTAATTAGTAAACTGTAATTAGTAACTTGTAATAAGACTTACAGCTGTAAAGGGATGATTTGAAGCAGCGTCAACAAA
This sequence comes from Aporrectodea caliginosa, assembly GCA_020284085.1. Classification (NCBI taxonomy): domain Eukaryota; kingdom Metazoa; phylum Annelida; class Clitellata; order Crassiclitellata; family Lumbricidae; genus Aporrectodea; species Aporrectodea caliginosa. Next base: position 270,677 of record JACEVL010004609.1, read on the forward strand.
ATTGTTGAATGGTGATTCCAGTATCAGGCCACTGAATTCCTCTCCTACAGTAAGAATCACACATCAATAATCATTCAAATGCATCACATTAATCACAGTTAATTAATTGCGGGACACGAGCTTATTAACATAGCTGCACAGGCAGTAGGGATTATGGGCACAACAGCCAATTGGTTTGAGCGTTCGAGGAGAATATGGGTTCAAGCCTCAGATGGTTACTGTGTAGGGACCTTGAGCAAGTCCCTCACTCACAATTGCTTAGCACCATCGACTGATGCTTGGTCATTAGATACTGGTGCATAATAAATGCCTAACAATAATAAATAACCAGCTACAATCTGTTATAGATGCTGTGGTTTCATGAATATATCTAGGTTTCGGCATATGTCCAATTTCATGAGACAGAAACATAATAATAATAATAATAATAATAATAATAATAATAATAATAATAATAATAATAATAATAATCTTTTCTTTATTGAAGCGCCTGACAAACGCACTGCACTGTACATTTACAAGTTATGCAATTGAAACAATTCACAAGAACACAAATAACAGAAGACATAAATTTTAACTACTAACAGAACAGACAGCCTGCAATACATGGCGCTAATAGCAGCCTACAAAGCAAGTCCGCCCTATGGAACTCAAACTCGGTACCTCTTGCTCTCTATGCCAGTGTGTTATCCAATGCGCTATCGGCATTCTCCGCTCATCTCGTCTGCCTGCCTGACCCTTTTTGACACTACCTGCCTATCGATTTTGCTTTGACTGAGCAAGTGTGATAAAGCTGGTTCCCACGACCTTGAAATCCCAAGATTATGATTATGATTACTAGTCTATTACATAGTACAGTCCTTCTGGAAGAGCTGTAAATTGTCAAATGTGATATGAGCATCTTGGGCTTTCTTTCCATGAGAAACAAAAACAACCTACCAGCCTCGTTCAGCTTCTTGGCTGTTTTGGTTGCAACACTAAAAATAGAAAAAAGCCATTATTCACTGCAACGAATGCACTGTAAAGTAGTGTATTAATGTATACAGCAATTCAACAGTATTCAATGTATTCTGTAGTGTACTAGTATTCGGCATTTATATAGCACCCCTTGAAGGCTTTTAACAGAGGGCTGTCCTAAGATTTTAATGGCAACTGAGGGGCCATCTGCCAATTGCAGGCTACGTTTTGCAGATTCATTTGCCTCTAAAAATGAGACAATATTATTCTAATCAAACTAAATATTGCAGAATAATCGTTAGAGTTAGATAATTTTTATTATGAAACCTAATTATCCTAATACCTACAGTCCTACACTATAATAAAAAAACATGTTTTAAGTTTATTCAGTTTTAAAAATACATAAAACTGTTAGTTTGTACAATGTATCCATTTGCTTGGTGTGCTATATTTAATGTGAGATCTGACACTTCTTCTCAAGACACAAATTGATGATCGAGTAGTAAACAAGTTGTAAACAAGTAGTAAACTAGTTGACTAAACAAGAGGTCGGATTCTTAGTAAATAAGAGACAGATGTTTTAATGTCGGCCTATATACAGAAATCCACACATTCTTGTAGGGTTGGAAAAAAGCTTCCCAAGGTACACTGCTAATATAAAATACCTGTCAAGGGCAGGTTCAAAGGTCCCCAGGGGCCAGATTTGGCCCACGGGGGGCCATACGTTGCCCACTTCTGCTTTAGCCCAAACTATTTTCGACCAGTTTTAAGCCATTCACCATTACACCAGCCTGGTTTTTTCCATAACCTTCTTCAATGCACAATCCAGGTCAATCCAAATTTTTCATTACTATACTGTCCCGAAAAGTTCCTGCTAAGTCCTTGCCCCTATTTACTACCAGCCAAACAACACATACATATATACTTATCCTACATACAAACATACATACATATATACAGATACATACATACATACATATACACACATACATACACACAAACATACATAAACGCAAGCACATATATACATATACATATACACATGCACACATAATATCACATACACATTTACTCAAACTTAAGCATGATAAAGCAGTTCTGTGGTCACTTGGTGCAATTACAAACAGGTCCAAACAATACATAAAATGACCACAATGAACATAACGACTTTACACCATTGCAAGTTGTTTAAGTACCTCAATGTTTAAGTACAGGTACAAAAAGGTTCCATAATAATTACCTAAATAGATCAGTAGTGTCTGATCAGAGTGTCTGAGACCTACTTACGCTGAGCCAAGAGAATGCCCCCAGATGTAGACTGGCGAATCTCCACTGTGACGCTTGACCCACTTGTAAACACTTATCGAGTCGTCCACAAGACCTTCTTCTGATGGATAGCCAGTGGAATCCCCATAGCCTACAACAATTTGAATCGATCTAGTTTTAGACAGATGTGTTCTGAAGCGATCAATCAATCAATCAATCAATATAAACTTGATATCACATCCCTTTAAGATACCTACTCAGAGGCGCTCCCGGCCAGGCCGTGGTTGAAAAGAACGGCTATTATGTAATTTAATAGTAAGTCTGACCTATCTTGGACTAATCATTCGCTCTGTCTTATGGACTGATCTTCTGAATAATGACCTGATTACGGCTTGGCTTTGGTGTGCCATCGGTTGATGCCTTGTGCATTAGACACCGGCGCAATAGAAGTTATCAATTACAATTACAATTATCATCTCTTTTAATTTGTTAAGCAACTGTAGCCTGACTTATAACTTACTCACCCATCGGATTTTGATCAGGCTGCACCAAAAATTACGAGTTATGGCTTCACTTACAAGTGGTTCACAAGCTGATACTGAATAAATGCATAACAACAACAATGATGACAACAACAACAATAATAATAAGAATAATAATAATAATAGGGCCAATTCTGTGGATCCTTTTTACCTTGGGACAAAAAATAATAATAATAATAATAATATACAAGTGGATATGAAATGGCTTGGCACCTGACTTCAAACAGATCGTGGTTAAGGATATCATGAAAGGATGAGTATGAAACAGACACTGTTACCTCTATAGTCAAATGTAACAACGTGAAATCCAGCTTTTGAGAGAACTTTGTACAGCTGAACTCGATGCCACGCTGCTCTGAAATAATATTTCAAGAGTTACTACAGCAACAAATAAACTAACATTTACCATTTCTAGCAAATCAAATTACAGTGATGTTTTGTTACAGTGAGATTCTGTTCACCAAAGACGACAAAAGAGGGACATTGTTCCACCCCATGTTCAGGTTGAGTAGGACAAAAATGATCATACCCCAATATTAGTACCAAGGTGTGGCCAGATCTTGATCTGGAAATCGGTTTGTACCGGATTTTGTCCCTCGGCCGATTACCGGTAATCGGAAATGGCACATCCAGGACTATCGATCCAAATACCAAAAGAAACACCTCACGTTGTCTGACAGTCTCTGACCAATTCCTCCGTGGTCGTACGCTTCTCCTTTTCTTCTCAGGGATCCAGATGATCACATGGTTGACTCTTCTATCTTTGTCAATACAAATCACATGACCCATCCATTTTAATCTTCTCTTTCTGATAGTGTTCTCCATATCCTTTTATCCTGTCTGTTCAATACTAAAAATTCCTCCTCTTCTTCCGATATATATTATGTTCCATTCCTACCATCGTTATTTCTCAAAATTTACGAGTTTCAAAGTTCAAACCTTGTGCCTGCATTGCCATGGAGATAGAGAATGATCGGATGTCCATCCTTCAGTGAGCTGATGTATTTCTTCTCATCAGATGGCGCCACATGAGATCCGAGTGGTTCCGGAAGAATTTGCCTAGAATTTGCACAAGTTAAGATCAGACTAACAGTAACACACCCTTTAACATGTCTATGCAGAGACTCCTTGAAAAACCCCACAGAAAAAATCCAGAATTGGTATAATAATGCATTGAATTGGTCAGAAAGTACTAAATACTTTGGTGAAAACTACACATATAAAAATAGTAAAAAAGTTACAATTATTTTTAATATGTACACCTTGTGAAAAAAAATTGAATCGTGAGTTATCGTACTTGAACTTTATGTCCAGTATAACTTAACTACATTTTACTGCAAAATTATTTATGCAGCCAGGAGCTTAACACTTTACCGACGAGTTTGTATAATTGGTTTCCCAGATGCTTCCGTACACTCTCGTACGTTAAAGTGTTAACATTAAGAATTAAAGCTTGAACTTTTCAAAAGGAAACTGCATAGACAAAGGACAAATAAAGCATAAACATACCAGGCTCCTACTGTAATCTCTGGAGCTGTTTCCAGCCGAAAGTTACGAGTCCAGTTCAGTCCAAGTTCGTCTGGTTTATCGAGGTTTATGAATGGCGGCCATCGAACTAAGCAAACATATGGCAATTAAAATCCAATTTAGTGATTATGCATTGTCTCAGGATCATTGTTTTTCACTGATAAAACTGCAGAGCATAAAGATTCCTGACATTCATAAGTAAAACATTACACTTGTTCCACTATGAACAAGCTCCTCACTCCTACTCCTCACTCCTACTCTTCGCTTTGAGTAACTAGCCCTCTCACCTTCCCAGTTCCGCCTCAAGACTTTCGTGTTCCCTGATGCAGGCACTGAAGCAGGTCGAGAGTGCGGCTGATTTCTGAGCAGCGCTATATAAATGTTCGATTACAATTACAATTACAAATTACTCCATCAGCTGCATTGGCTTCCTGTTGAATTCAGAGTAAAATAAATTGAAATTGGCCTGTTTGACCTATTAAGCGCTCAGCACCAGCACATTATTAAAAGCTGTACATCATGTAGATTTACATTTCTGAACCTGTTGAAAGCTCTACTGGTTGAAAGGGTGTAATGTCGAGACAAGACTTACAGTGATTGAGAAATGCCACGTCAAGAAGCACCGCTGGGTAGATTTTCACGAATGCTGGAATGACGAAGTAGAGCAGAACCAGAGTGGCACCGACAAGTTTCATTGCTGTCACAACGACCTTGTTGTGAGGTCTAACAATCGACACAAAAAGGAATCACGTTAAGACAGGTGGCACCACTGGCAGGTAAACACAAAACAAGGCTATCGGTGTACACAGCTTTTCCATCCGACTGATAGCTGCATACACAGTGCCACTCTGAGGCTCTTAAGACACACTATTGTACAAGTGTTCTGTTACATTACATGCATATACACACACATATACATTCATACATACTTACATACATATATACTTACATACAAACATAAATGTATTCAAACATACATACATACTATTCTATTCTAATAACGTATGCATAATCAGAATTCAGGAGGGAGATCGTTCCAGAGTCATGGTGCAGTGTGGTATATGGCTTGTTTGGAGAACTTGAGATCAGTAGTGATTGGGGTTGAGAAACACTGAGCTGGGAATAGGATTTGGTAAAGCGGGGGTGGCTGGATGGTGTAGAATTTGCAAAGATATTTGAGCTAACATCTATACTAACATACATACATGTATATGTTACATACAAATATACATACTAGTATATCAACTGAATCATTGTAGATACATATGTGACGTCGGAAGTGAGAGAAGGGACCACTTGTCTGGAATGGACTTATTAACAGTTTCCATGAGCTTATACCACCAGAAAATTACGGTAAAAATTTCAGAACGGGTGCAGTTAATTTGCTGGAATTTATTTAACACAACTGTGGTGCATTATTGAGAACTGTCCACACTAAATAAAATTATCTATTCTAAGCTAAGAGAGTGATGCATAGTCATCAGCTCAACAATGCCCTATATAGTCACTGTCACTTTCACGCCAATTTATAATTACAATTAAGGTTATAGTTGCTCCTTCAAATCTTCACAATGGCCTCGACTTCGAGTGGAGCATCACAAAATCTAACTCCTGTTAATGAATATATTCTACAGTGTTATTAATAGCGTTAATAAATTACCTACTGGTCAGCGATATTCAGCTGTGTAGTTACTTACATCAGTGCATCCCTGGCACTCGAAGGTCCCGTGTTGTTCGTGTTGGTCCCCATGTCACCAGCGCTCTTCTCCCTGACTAATTCCGACCTCGAGGGTGCTTGTGTACACCCGTGGGACCGACTGTCGCACGCGGTATCACTGGTCTTCAAAGGCTCTGCACGCGAATCCGATTTACTTTTAGAATCAGGTCCTTTAGCAGTACGAAGCATCTCACGGCCGATGTTTTAATTTAATACTGATATTATAGTAGTGTTTATTTGCGACGAAAATCCTCGTTCCCAATCCCAGATAGTAGTCCCACTTTTTAACACGACCACGGCGCTTCAACCCTCACGCAATGACGCGCTATAATTGGCCTTGGCAGTTACGGAACTCGTTTTTAGGGATTCTGGGCTCCTTTATTATCGCTCAAAATACTTACTTACAGCACATATATATTGCGTTATTTCACAATTACAAGCTCTTTTATACGCTTTAAATGTATCTTGCTGTCATGTTGCATAATAATGTGTGCTGTTTCAGATTTTGAACATAAATTTATATGAACATAAGTGGGCCTATGTATCATGAATGTTGAGCAACCTAGCTCACTCAATGCCAATTGGAACCTAAAATAAAATAAAACTTGTAAGTGTAACCACCGTGTTACCAAAGATGTTAGAGCCTACGGCTCTAACATCTTTGGTGTTACTGTGTAATCTTTATTTTATTATCAAGATGTCTAAAACAATTAAAGAACCTTGCGTCGTGAGTACAAGCATATTATAATATTCGAGCATATTCCACCAATACCGCCACTCACCCACCGCCATCTGCCTCCGGCTCTTCTCCTTATCACCACACAGGCTTTTCATTCCAAATTGAAGTATCCCCTCTTCAAGAATTTCTACCCTAATCCATCCGATCCTCCGCATTCTAAGCTTTCTCGCCCTCAACGAAAACGGGTTCAGCGGCCGCGCTGCTTCCTCATTAGCCTCCTCTGGTCTTTGGCAACAGCACTGAGACCTACACTGGACATGGATATCGGGACATCCCTCTGGTACGACGAAGCGCTCGTGAATAAGCTAGTGCCCTGCGTTTAGCTCAAGAATAGCGCTTTAGAAATTTAGAGTTTACCATAGTTACCAGCTTATTAACAGGGCTCAGTCAAAGCAAAATCGGTAGGCAGATCAGGTCCGGTTTCAGATCAAGATGCAAAGGACATTTCTCAAATGGCCACTTATTTATAGAGAAATTATGCTTTAAAATTGCAAGCGTGCTGCAAATGAGGGTTATTTAAATTGCAATCGTAGGTTCAACAAAGTGCAGCATTTCAATACGTAACGATTGCACTGTTACTATTGTCGCGCTACAACAAAATCTAGGCGATCTGTTTCCGGTTTCTTTAACCGGTCGCTCATTAACGACGAGGGGGCGGAGCTGCATCGAATTGAGGGGATTTATTTGACAAAATGGTACAAAATACATGCTTTTAATTTTCAGTTTGCTGATTTTATAATGTTTTTAAAGAAAGTATCTTTTGACACGTTGTTCAGCTGCGCCTGAAACGTTTTACGAACGATCGTTTTTAATATGTGGTCGTTCGGAAATGGCATGCCTGTCGTCTATGGATAGAAATTTACGTTATAGTATTTTAATTTTTAATTTTTTACGGTAATTTCACTTATTTGTGTAAGAACTCACAGGTCCAAATCTTCGTGAAGACAAAGCTAATGGAAATGTTAGGTTTACGGCGTATCAAAGTCGAAACAAACGCTTTTTTGCCTGCCACTCCCCTATATTCGAAGAGATGTGGGTCAAAGCTGACCGCGCTCTATTTTCCAATATATCAGCTAACCCTGGGCATGGGCTTGTCCTCCATGGTTTAATTCCTCCATTTCATGAATCACAATACTCTACGGCCTCGGCCTCACAGCCGTGAAATTCCACGTTCTGACCTCCGCTTGAAAGGGATTCATTACCAGGATGCTTTACACCTAACATGTTTTAGAACTTAACTATTCATTTTTATTACTATACATTATGATTACTTCTGTGTGTTATTTTACATTCTATTTCGACGTCCCATTGTGCGTTTGCTAATGGAGTAAAAAAGGGTATACTTACTTACTTACTTCAAGCATGTTACAGCTTATAAAAATATAGGTAGGGCCACTATAATGCTTGATGGCAGCAGATATACCACATCTGATGTTGTGTCGTACTAAGATGAAATTTTTTCTTTATGATAGATACGGTTCATCTTGATTCAAAATCGTGCTGGGAAGACGAGGTTAGCCAAGTGGTATATGCACTTCGACGATGATGAAAAACAGAAGCTAATCGAAGAAGTCCATGCGGTTGTCACTGTGCGAGATGCCAAGCACACCAATTTTGTGGAGGTTAATTTTATTTGTTGTAATTATTTCGTTATCAGAACAAACTTTTATTGTAGTTAGCATTATTTGAATTCTTGTCTTAATGAAGTCATTTTCTTCATCACAACAAACATTATTGTATTTACTAGACTTTTGTACCTGGTTTTGCCTGGGAAGAGTTAGCATGGAACTTTGCCAAGTGGCACCTTCTGCCAAGTGGCCTGTGTCCAATGGGCTTAAATGGTTTTTAATATAAAAACGTGTCAACTTAAATTTCATATCGCTAGTGTTCAATTCAAGAGACATAATTTTCCAGGGCTTCCCCTGGATTAGTAATTGATTTGTATGTTTAGTCCTGCCTTTGAATGATGTCAAGAGAAATGGCGGCTTAATTTTGCAATGGTAGTCACCATATCGAAACTTTGTTATAACTTGAAATGTCTCTGGATGTGGCTCCCAGAGTCAGCTTCATAATTAGTGTATAGTGTAAAGAAAATTATTCCTTGCAATATAAATTCCAAAACGTCTATCCAGGATAACTGGAATTTTACTAAGAGAGACATGACTGTCTTCTCAGGACATCTACAGCGTGCATACGCATACAGTTATGGTTTTTCAGTTACAGTTATAGTTATCTAATTTATGATTTTTCAGTTAAAGTTATAGTTACAGTTAACTGAAATCAGATTTTTCAGTTTCAGTTATTTCTCTTTATTTTTCAGTTATAGCATCAGTTATTTTTTTACAAGCGATGACTAATGACACACTGATGGTCTAAAGTGATTCTGTCTTATTTCAGTTTCGTAATTTCAAGATTGTCTATCGACGTTATGCTGGGTTGTATTTCTGCATCTGCGTCGACATCACAGACAACAACCTGGCCTACCTAGAAGCCATTCACAACTTTGTGGAAGTGCTCAACGAATATTTCCACAACGTCTGCGAACTCGATCTGGTCTTCAATTTCTACAAGGTATGCTTTATCGTATCGTATCTAAAGATTTATATAGCGCCTCTCTCAGAATAACTATTCAGAGGCGCTCAGCACGAAAACCCCAGGGAAAAAGAAATGTCTTTAAAGAGATTACCACAAGGGACTGCTCTTCTTCCTCATACGTTAAGGCATCTCAGAAGCAATTGTGAATTTATATCTCATCGAATGAAGGAATATCTAATTATCTATAAGTCAGATATGTTAGTTAAATGATATTCATTGCTTATTGAATGAGATAGACAAACCTAGGAGGCCAAGACTTCAAGGTGTGGAAATGCAGTGTGGAATATACAAGTATTGAGACGATAATCAACATGTTCTTTCACTGTCACTGAAACAAAATGCCTAAAATCTGTTGCCCATTTTTGTGTGATTTAGGTGTACAGTATAGTCGACGAAATGTTCCTGGCGGGCGAGATACGCGAGACAAGCCAAACGAAAGTACTCAAGCAATTACTTATGTTGTCGTCACTCGAATAGAAAGTTGCCAGTTGACTTTACAGCTGCTGTGTACATTTTTAGCTTTGTTAAATGGTATGCAAGTTAAAGAAATTCCAGACTGTAGGACTGTCTTGTCGTCATAGGGACAAATTTGGCTAATTAAAAAGTACAGATTGTTGTTGTCTTGTAACATTTTGTAGGTTGGTTTGTAATAATAACTAACTGATTGTAGCTGAAATTTGCCTAGTAACATTATGAAATATTGTAACGTGTTCTGGATGGTTTTCCTAGTAATTGGCACGCTTTGCTGTTCGAAGACTGTAGAGCAATTTCTCTAACGTTGCTGAAGCATTTAAGACATTGTTTTATTTTGAACGTAATGCTGTCTGTTTAAAGTATAATTCAGAATTTTTAGTAGTTTCTTGTAAACTGTCCAAGCTACTTTTGGTAAATAACCAAAGAAAACAATGTAGATTGTTGAAATTATGGACACTGATGATGGGTGGCTGATTGATTTGGCTAAATTTCTTGGTATAAGTTTTTAAACAAGCAGCCTTGTGTTTGCTTGATTATATAGTCATGCAAGTATTTAGACAATATAATATTCTTTGTTCTTTGAAAATTCAAAGCATATTGAGAGTAGTGGCCTGAACTGCCTGGAAGACCAAGCTGTGAGATGGCAATCAAATCACCAGTGTGAGAAAACAGTTAAATCTAGTGCAGTTCTAGCTGGTTTTGGAACTAGAAACTGAAAGTTACATCGTGGAATTTAACTGATTGTTGAATGCGTGTTATGTATGTATTTAGTTTAGTTCATCAAGAGCATTTATCTGTAAACAAATAATGGTCAGGTAACTGGAAGTCACCACTGGCAGTCTCTTGCATACGTGTAGAACCGATCAAATGGAGTGGTTGATACTTGTCTGTGATGATGGCCGACCTGTAACACAGCGTGGTTCGAGACTATCATTGATGAGTATCAGCGACTTCTTCGTACTTCTGTCGATGAATGTGCTATAAGGAATTAAATATTGAATCCTTTGACCAAACTGATGTCTGAAGAATTAACATGTAATTGCATGCAATGTTTTTTATCACTGGTTTAATTGTTGTTGATATATGTGAATGCGACTGAAATACAGCTGCGGTGAGCATTCCGAAAATTAGGTTTTCTTTCTTGTCAGTATGATTTACAGGTATTGCCCAATGCCCATGTATGTATCTACCGGTAGATAGTTGTATATATATGCTTTTTAGTATCTCACAGAGCTGTGTGTAGTTTTACCATTTAAGTTATCAATAACAATTGCCTTTGAACAGTCTGGTCATGTCCGGATATTTCTTTTGTGTAAGTTATGAATATCCGTGTGATAGATTGTATCGTGTAACAAGTTATTAATAGTATTTGGTATCATGTGACCACTGCCTGGTCCTACAAAATTTGCCTGGTAGCAAAATGTCCATTGCCTGGGAGTCTAAAAATAACATGGCCCGTATTTGCTTTGCTTGGGCTGTAGGCTGATGTATTACAGTGGACTTTATTATGTACATCTTTAGTCTTGTGTTCTGGTCTTACACACTGAGGAAAAGGGATTCCAAATTTTAAGCTGTAGAATGTGATTTCATTACAATGGTACTTCACTGTGCTACAATCTAATCTAATGACTTTTATAGCATTTGGGCACAACCAATGGTTTGTTTACGTAATTGTAATTGATTGAAGGAAGACATCTGAACTGAAAAACGTAAACAAGACTACTAATATGAACAAAAAAAACTACTTAAGTAACTGCTAGCTAGCAATAAATATTAATAATGCTATTAAAAGATAAACAATGAATAATGTTAATTTTGTATTTGTCATTACTTATTGGGGAAATACATTTAACTATTAATCGTTAATTCTTAAATAGTTATCTATTAAAAAAATTTATCATTAACACCCCTAATCATAATGGCACATTTCAGGTGAAACTTTAGTTAAACAGCAGAATCTGTTTAAGAGCCTTTCAGGTCGCTGGTCCACGTGCCTGGAGCAGTCTTCCTGCACCCATTCAGGAAACCAAAAGTTTACCGATTTTTAAAAAACAGCTAAAAATGCATCTATTACGTAACCACGAGCACTAACATTTACGCTGACAGTAGACTGTTTTGTGAAGCATCCTAGAAGTAGCTTGCTACCAACGACGCTATATAAATGGTCGTAATTACAATTTGGAGTTAATTATGTTGATACATTAGCAAGACCATTACAGTATACATGTATATATTTTAACTATTACAAATCAACTAAATGAGTCTATTAGCAAATTAATGAACAAAACATTTTCCACTTTTTTGTTAACACCGGTATTTTGTTCAAATTAAAGAAGTTCCATATATTTACTGTAATATAGTGTCAGCAATAACATTGTCACATCAAAACATGATACTTGCTTATCTAACATACACTGTTTAGTTTAATTAGTCAATGAAACAGGCTTACATCAATCTGCCTAAATATAAACTGCTAAATCTTATAAAAGCACAAATCCCACAATGTTTTTCTTAATACACGTTTTGTAAAGGCACGATTTAACTTTTAAGCAGGTAACTGTTACATGAAAAATATACTGAATAGAAAAGTAAAATTGATAAAACAGTAATCATTTCAAAAATCCGGACACTGGATGATGTTGAGCAGTTTTCACATTATGTCTGCAGTGAGTAATAAAGCATTTGTTACGTAGAGCTTTCAGAAATGTTTTTCTAAATCTAGTGAAACTTTATCATAGTAAGTAAAAATATCAGTGGCAGTCAAACAACATCAACGTTAAACGGGAGGCTCATAGTGTAAGCAACTTCAATTTTCAAAGGCTAAACATGAGGAACCCCAGTTCTCTCCCTTTACACATGACCAGGGTATGGTTATTGTGCTAATTTGTTGCGGATGTAGCCACAAAACGCTTGAGCACAAATCTAAAAATACCTTTCTGCAATTGTGAGGATTTCATTGAAATAGAAATTGAAACTCTTCAGTTTAAAGCCGACAAGATGGAATGCCATTGCTAGTGTTTCATAGGAGATACATGTAATCAACAATTTGAGCAGTATCACAGAAGTAAACTGTCACACAAGTGACCTTTTAAAATACTGTATAATGATAATAAGACGATTTATATAGCACCCTAGCACAGCCGAGGCCGACGAAAAGGGTGCTGTACACGAGTTAAAAATCAATGGTACTTTAAAAAGATATGTCCTGAGCTATGATTTGAATGTCTCCAGAGATGGCAGTTAGATATTAGACAGGCATTTGCAGCCTGGACAAATTACGGTCTAACCAACCTTTTCTACTACAATTTGTGAAATAGGTTTGCTGAATCAAACTAGCTTTAACAATTGGCACACAGAAACGTCACATTGCAAATAACTTCTGCAAGATTGTAGACTGCAGTATAAAAACAATCGCTTCACATCACTTGCACATGAGTGTCAACGTCTGCAGTAAAGTTAACGGCCAATCTCCTGCATTCCACCCACTTCAATGGCAGCCTCCCTCATTCGATCATACAGTGTCTGAGATACATTCTTGTGCCCCGTATCACGAAGACAGGTGAGAAACTGGTTCATGACCTCGCAACCAGACTCCTCGATTCTCTTTCGCAGACATCGGACCATCTCTTCCAACTGCTCAGATTCTGTCCAGCACCTCTGCAACACATGAAACAAGCAACCTGTTTACGGTAAAGTAACTTCTAGTAATCGTAATCTCCAAACTTCTAAAGTGCCACTCGAAAGTCAAGCGCAGAGCACCAGCTTATTCACAAGCGCTAGTTCTGTCCAACAAATTACAGCTTTGGAATGCACTTTTGCTTCGAAGCCAACCACTGATTAATGTCGCGTTCATTACCATAACCGTGCAATAGGAGTTTCTACCCAAATTTGATTATGAAAGCTCTGGGAAATTATTCAATCACGGTAATAATTTAACACTAAACCAATAAACTGTCTACAAGCTTACCAGTAGACTCGCTACAATACAAGTAAACTGATAAGACATATAAACAATGAATTTCTAGAAATCGTTTGCAGACCGTATCAACGCATATTATAGCTGAACCTGGGACTATTATTACTGACGGGATACGCAGCGGCAATATGTCAGCCAATCAGAGATCGTCTTTTATGAAACATCGAGGGCGATCTATGTGACCGTCTATTTTTATATTACACTGTCATCCGGGCACTCAGCAGGATAAATACTCTCGACGGAGCAAACGCAAACAAAGCCAAATAAATCATTCTCGACGTTGTTTTAGTAATTTACAAGATACACACTGTAACGGTATATAAGATGGGCTCCTAATCTGGACATTGAAGTATTAAGGATCCCCTAAAAGGGCAGCCATGACAGATGGACTTGGAGAGGCAACGTGGATGTTTCTGTACTTTTAGTTACTAGATTATTATTAAACACCGATCTGTTTATAACCAATATAACTTGTGTTTAACACAACTTTTCATGGTGTCAGAAGCGAAAACTGTGACTGTGTGACTGTGAGTATTGTTATTCGTCAGTTGCGAACTTTGTACAACACAAAATGGGTGATAGCGAAGGAGGGTCATTCCAGTATTTTGCTGCCACGCTACCTATTCCATCAAAATTGGACGTTCAAGGAAATTTATCCGTCAATTGGAAACGGTTTAAAAGAGCGTGGGAGAACTATGAAATAGCGTCGCATCTCAACGAACAAGCCAAAGCTACGCGTGTAGCAACTCTTCTCACGTGCATTGGTTCCGATGCCTTAGACATTTATGACACGTTTGTGTTCGGTGATGGCGAAGAGAAGGATGATCCAGTCACAGTGTTGCAGAAATTTGAAGCCCATTGCGTTGGTGCCACAAACGAAACATATGAGAGGTATTGTTTCAATCAGCGGGAACAAGAACCGGGAGAGCGTACTGAAGCATACGTCACAGCTCTCAGACGTTTGGCAAAAACTTGCAACTATGGTGTTTTAGAAGACAGTCTCATACGAGACAGAATGGTGATTGGCATTCAAGATGGAGCTGTCAGGAAACGCCTCCTCCAAGAACCAAGTCTTACGCTTAAGAAATGCATAGACATCTGCCATGCTGCAGAAATCACAAATCACCAGCTGAAAACCTTGAAGCATGATGAGGTCCATGCTGTCAAGATGACTCCCAGCAGAAGTCGGTTGACCAAAACACAGGAAGTTGAGTGCAAGTTCTGTGGTAAACAACATGTCTTAGTTAAAGAAAGGTGTCCTGCTTGGGGCAAGAGTTGCATGCTGTGCCAAGGCCGCAATCATTTTGCAGTTAAATGTCAGAAGAAGAACAAGAAACAACCGATCCACTTGTTCGAAAAGTCAGCTGAGCCAGAAAGCGATACTGAGTCAGTCATGGTTGTGGAAACTGTTGCTGCCTTTGAGCCGGCTGCCAAGAGACTGTTTGCCAAGTTCCTCATTGGTGAGACACCAGTTCGTTTCCAGATGGACTGCGGTGCAACAGTGAATGTCCTTCCGCAAAATATCTACAAAAAAGTATCTCGAGACTATAAACTTAAGAAGCTTCAGGCAACTAATACAAAATTGGTCATGTATAATAAGTCGATGATGATACCTTCTGGGAAATGCAGACTGAAGCTGACAAACCCCAAGAATCACAAAGCTCACTTTATAGAAGTCATGATTGTGGACGGCAACTGCAATCCGATACTGGGTGCCCAGGCAGTGCAAGAAATGGATCTGCTGGCGGTGAGGTCAGAGAACATTGCCTCGTTTGAAGACAGGGACATATGCAAAACTATGACAGTGGATACAATACTATCCAAGTTTCCAGATGTGTTTCAAGGTGATGGCACATTTGAAGGAAAGCTGCATCTAGAAGTTGATGAAACCATGTCTCCTGTAAAACTACCTGTCCGAAAAGTACCAATCGCTATGAGAGACAAACTGAAGGACGAAATAGAGAATCTAGTTGCAAGAAAGATCATCGCACCTGTATCTACTCCAACTGATTGGATCTCCTCTATGGTGGCAGTAAACAAAAGCAATGGCAAAATCAGACTCTGTTTAGATCCCAAGCCTCTGAATAAAGCTCTCAAGAGAAACCACTACCCGTTAGCAACTATCGAAGACATATTGCCAGAATTATCCCGTGCCAAAGTGTTCTCCCTCTTGGATACAAAGAATGGCTACTGGCACGTCAAATTGGACGAAAGCAGTTCAGTGCTTACAACATTTGGCACACCATGGGGCCGCTACAGATGGCTCCGAATGCCGTTTGGTATTGCCCCAGCTCCGGAGGAATTCCAGAGACATCTAGAGGAAAATCTTGAACGACTTCAGGGTGTCAAGGCTGTAGCAGATGACATCCTAGTCTATGGTACTGGAGACACACAGGAAGAAGCTCTTAAGGACCATGACAGAAAACTGGAAGCATTGCTACATAGATGTCAAGAGCGTGGAATAAAGCTGAACAAAAACAAACTTAGACTCCGACTCCCAGAAGTACGATACATGGGTTTCCTAATCTCGGAAAAAGGCCTCAGATGTGACCCAGCCAAAGTTGAAGCTATCACAAACCTACCACAACCAACAGACAAGCAAGGAGTTCAGCGATTGTTGGGCATGACAAATTTTCTGCAAAAATTTGCACCACGCCTGTCGACTGTAGTTGCACCACTGCGAGAATTACTGCAGAAAGACAACGAGTTTATATGGGAAGAGCAGATTCATGGCAAGTGTTTGAACACAGTAAAGCAGATCCTAACAGATGCTCCAGTGCTACGTTTCTTTGATGTCAGGAAAGAGACTCATCTCCAGTGTGATGCCTCTGAGAAGGGTTTAGGAGCTTGTCTCATGCAAGAAGGTCAACCGGTTGCATATGCCTCGCGGTCACTGACAGCAGCAGAAACGAACTATGCACAAATAGAAAAGGAGCTGCTGGCAATTGTATTTGGACTGGAAAAGTTTGAACAGTATGTACATGGTCGAAAGGTGACAGTAGAGTCTGATCACAAACCTCTGGAAGCCATAATGAAAAAAAGTTTGCTCAGTGCACCAAAACGACTTCAACGCATGATGCTCCGACTACAGAAGTTTGATTTGCATGTGGTATACAAAAAAGGATCACAAATGTTTTTGGCAGACACACTCAGTCGTGCTTATATATCGCATTTCACACCAGGCGAGGAGAATCGCAGTGAAGTGTTTGCTGTCGATCGATCTATGCTTGAAGAAGAAGTGGAAGGCATCGATTTGACTAGCTATCTTGCGGTTTCAGAGGAAACTTTGCAAAAAATTAGATATGCTTCGGAAAGGGATGACGATACTATCAGTCTCAAACAAGTCATTGAAAAAGGGTGGCCAGATAAAAAGGAGGATGTGCCATACAGACTTCAGCCATATTTCTCCTTTAGGGATGAATTATCCACTCAAGGGAGCCTTGTTTTCAAGGGCGATCGATTAGTTGTTCCTCGAGAGCTTCGAGGAGATATGCTGCAACGAATTCACTCAAGCCACATTGGCATCCAAGGGTGTCAGAGACGTGCCAGAGAAGCGGTTTTCTGGCCAGGGATGTGTAAGAACATTGAACTGCATATATCTGGTTGCACTACCTGTGCGAAATTCGCTAACAAGCAGCAGCGAGAACCAATGATCCCATATGACATCCCTGACCGACCGTGGCAAACAATAGCCTGTGATCTGTTCGAATTGGATGGGAGATCGTACATCGTTTGTGTTGACTACTACTCCAACTTTTTTGAGGTCGATCGACTGACAGAGAAAAGAAGTATTGACGTCATCAGAAAAATCAAGGCCACCATGGCCAGATATGGAATACCAGAGACAGTAGTCACAGACAATGGCCCTCCATTCAATGGACATGAATTCAAGGAATTCGCCAAGAAATATGAATTCCTTCACGTGACAAGCTCGCCGTACTACCCACGGTCAAATGGGAAAGCAGAAAATGCCGTAAAGACGGCGAAGAGACTTCTAAAGAAAGCAGCAGAAAGCAACTCAGACCCATATCTTGCCCTTCTGGACTGGCGCAATACACCAACGGAAGGCCTTCAGAGCTCGCCAGCGCAAAGACTTCTTGGTCGCAGGACCCGGACACTACTGCCTCTGTCCGACAAACTGCTAAAACCGGTGTCACCGCCACATGTGAAGACGCAGTTAGAAGCACAGAAAACGCGACAGAAAAAATATTATGACAGAGGCACAAAAGAGTTGCGTGGTCTCAAAGTTGGAGAACCAGTATTTGTTCTTCTCAACAAGGAACACAACACATGGATGCCGGCCACCATAGTACAACAAGTGGGTATCCGATCCTATGAACTGTTGACCGATGATGGAAAACGTTTTCGCCGAAACAGAAACCACATCAGAGTTCGAAAACTGCACAATGCAAAGGAGGAAGACACGAGTCCATTCATCGCAGACACAGAGATCCGAGACTTGTCATCAGAAGCGCTGCCAATGCCTACAGACAGCAGTACCGCGGGCCAGGAAGTCCCAAGACAGCAACCTACACCAGTCGCCCACTCGGAAAAGATGATGAAGTCCTCAATGTCAACCTCAAAGCCACCTGCTGGTTGCTCTGCAAGTGGTCGCGTAGTCAGGAAACCAGCCTACTTAAACGACTATGAGACATAAGGAACATTATTAACCCCCTCTGCTAAGTTTAATTATCTAAAAAAAAAAAAAAAACAAGTTGGGAAACATTAAGCTCTACATAACAAATATATGCACTACACATATATAAATGTCTATACATAAATTCTCACATGAATATGTATGTGGACAGAACAATTTAAAATAAGGGGGGTGTAACGGTATATAAGATGGGATCCTAATCTGGACATTGAAGTATTAAGGATCCCCTAAAAGGGCAGCCATGACAGAGGGACTTGGAGAGGCAACGTGGATGTTTCTGTACTTTTAGTTACTAGATTATTATTAAACACCGATCTGTTTATAACCAATATAACTTGTGTTTAACACAACTTTTCACACACGTTGCAAATATTTTTATTGAATTAAGTCGCTTTCGTTTCGTAACGACAATCGTCCAGAAAAGAAACGGGACTAAAATTGATCTGACCTGCAAAGGTCCCGGATGTAAAATCAGAGTCACAGACATAATCTAGGGCAATGACCCAATTTTCGTCCGTTTCGAATCCCTTCAGTAATAATAATCCCAGGCTGAACATTAATTTCTGACAATCTACTCTGGAACTAGGAAAATGATTGTAAGGAATCCAGATGCATTCTTATACTTTATATTACCCTAAATATGTTTTCGACGACCTCCTGAGTGAAGACATTCTTTTCGATAAGATGGGCTTTGAAGACAGGCGTCACTATGATTGATCCAATAAGACTGCGAGTGTGTGCATCAACTACGCCGATTATGGCCCTTCGTTGATCCGCCATTATTCATCAGATTTAAACCAAGCGGCATTCGGACCACATTAAAAACCTACATGGGTAAAGCTAATAATTATTACAAACGAGCGCCGTCTAATTAGTCATTGTCAATTTTCCCAGCAACTGGTCAGCCTGGTACTTGACACCAAAACGACTCAAACGAGGTTATCGAAAAATTTACCCGGAAAGCCGGGTTTTTTTTATTCCTATTCCGAATTTAGAAGAAATTTTTCCGCGAATCAGAAGACTGGTAAAATAATTATGTCGATATGAATGAATCTGGCTCGTATGACTTTGACACGAATGTAACGCGGAGTTCAATATTGAAAGAAGTCGACTATTATAGCTTTCATTTACAGAGTGACAAAAAATATTCTTGCGACATAATTTTTAAAGATATTCGTACGCACGTTACCACAGCGCATTGGATAACACACTGGCATAGAGAGCGAGAGGTACCGAGTTTGAGACTCGTTACGTAGGGCGGACATGCTTGGTAGGCTGCTATATATTAGCGCCGTGTATTGCAGGTCTGTTCTGTTAGTAGTTAAGATTTATGTCTTCTGTCATTTGTGTTCTTGTGAATTGTTTCAATTGCATAATTGTACACGGTAACCGGTTGCGGTTTGTCAACCGGATTGTTTCAAAAAACGAAAATATTATTATACATAGAATTCAAAACTGAGAACTGAACTTTTCAAGTCATTGTAGGGCCTATGCTGTTTTGCTCCACCACCACTTTTTGACCGTTTCATCATCTTTGAATTTGTTTGGACGAAAACTTATCCTCTGACAACTCCGTATACAGGCGTGATCCATTTTTGTTCAGAGCAATGTCGGAGCTTAGCCGAAGTATACTCTGGTTCGACTTGAAACAGGAAAAAGGCAAATGTAATGTAACAAGTTATTTTTATAGCGCCACTTAGAGTCTAAAATGCAGTGACGTCTTCGCCTCTGCTAGACGAAGGAGGAGGGCGACGCTAATCAGTTTCGTTTATGACATAGCGTCATTAAACAGAAAGAGGAGCAATGTCCTAGAACCACAAAATGGCAATAGATTTAAAGGGAACTATTACTTTCCCTTTAAACTATGCTCGTTAAAGTTCACGTGCTTTTAAAGATCTCCTCAGACAGACAAGTTTCTGGATGCTCTAGGCATTATGTATGATATAATAGAATAAAATTTAACCATAATACTGTTTGCCGATTTAGAAATACACAAAATACGAAATATATTATATTTTGCACAAAAGAAACAATTCATATTGAGGAGGGCCAATAGAACGTATAGAGCTACAAAACTTTGTAATCGATGCTGCGGAGCATCTGTCATGACAACAGGATGTTAGTTATTAATTAAAAATCATATTAACAACATACAAATAAAATGCATTTATGGCTAATTAAGACTGGGTGAGTCAATCTAATTGTGAACCAACTTTTTAGCTCCTTACGGCAACTGATTTATGGCTTAACTCTCGGTTCATAGTATGTGTGTATGTATGTAGGCCTATGTATGTAAGTAAGTATGTAAGTATGTAAGTATGTATGTATGTGTGTATGTATATGGCCATTTAGGCAAGCTTATAGAATCGGGGCTGACGGATATAGTTCGTACGTTTACTGGCGTCGTGAGTGTTGGTTAGGGTCAGTTAGGCGTCGTGAGGGTTGGTTAGGTCAGGGTTAGGGTTAGTGCCGTCATTAGAAAACCTCGTACCGTCCGGCGTTCGCGCAGCATGCCCAAAGATACTCTGTAATTCTTCAGCCCACGATACTAAAAGTTTGCCGGCCATTTATTTAGCGCCTTACAAGAAACTCACGAAGGCGCTAAACGTAGCAAATCCACACTGTATGGATATTTAACTAGTCATAGACATTTAGCCGTATCACCTTATCCGTCCACTACTAACTAAAATGCCACTTTTAAACACCTACGCAGACAAATCCTTGTCTCTGCTTGATCAAGTCTTACCGTGACTATTGATTAAAAAAACAGTTCTCAGTAGGTGTGCCTTTTCTGGTGCTGGCCTCTGACTCCGGAATTATCTTCCGAGCTTTGTATACTGGGTGTATTTGAGCCCCAAAAACTCAAAATAATTACCAAGCATCAACTTTATCGCAATCACCTTTGTTATCGTCATTATTAGGCATGGCACCTAACTCATTCATTCATTCATTCATTCCGAGAATTTATATAGCGCCTCTTCAAGAGACCTAGGCCTACTCAGAGGCGCTCCCAGCCCAGCCACGGCTAAAAAAGTGTGATTTGAGATACTTATATAACTAACTGACGCTGTTATAATTATTTAACAGTCGCGAAGGGGAAATTTGGTGCCCCATTTTCTACACAGAGGTTATGCCCTTGCAGTTCTTCATGGTGACACAGACAAGTTGGTGTGAACAATTCTTCCACAGAGTTACATTGAGTTACATGGAGTACCCTCAACAGACTGAAACCTGCAAGCATTAGATTACTGTTCCAGCCTGCTACTGAATAGGCTACTGTAGTCCTACCAGTAGGCCACTGTGTGAACTATAGTTGAACACCCAGCCAGTGTACGGTAGTTCTTATATTAATTCACTTGTGTGCTTTGTATATCCATTTCTTTTGCTAATTTCTCTTGTAGCTTTCTATCCAGTGGCGGCTCTACAGGGGGGGCCAGGGGGGGGGCACTTGCCCCCCCAACTGAGGTTGTGGCCCCCCACTGGCCCCCCAAATTTTATTCCAAAATATTATGAAATATGGTATAATTTAATTTTGATATTTTCAAAGGTATGACTTACTTGCTTTAAGCATGATGCATGATGAAATCCGATGTCATTTTATTCGTGGTGTTTTCACAGACACGACCTATATATTTACTTCCTTGGAGTCTTAACTATTTTCTTGTCGTATAAGCTACTTCCTGCTATCCATCACTGACTCCCTATGCGCAAGCATATTGAGTACAGGGTAGCTGCCCTGGTATGGCGACATCACCAGCTAAGGCTTCGCCCAATTTGCCTCCGAGAGCAATGCTGTCTGACTTCGGGTATCCAAGGACGTCATCCCCAATGCTGTACGGAAAAGGGAGTTCTCCTGGTTTCGTTCGCTAATACTGCAACTATGAAGAATCGAGCCTTTTCAGTGGTAGGTTTGGAACGCCCTTCCTTTAGACCTACGCCGACACACTGAGACTCTATCTGAATCCTTCCTCAACGAACTTAAAACTGTATATACTACTCAAACAGTGTGTTCATAAAATGCCCAGGCGCTTTTCGGGCTCTGCTGCAGATAAAACTCTGGGCATCGTTCTGAAGTGGACCCACAGACTGCATTTAGGCAACTTGTCTAAGTTTACATCCAGTTATTATATCATTCCGAACTAAATCGACAATTCTCTGACCATTGGCTTAGCCTACTATTATGATTGGTATAGGCCTACAATCTTTAACGCCAAAACACAAGTCTTTTCTGATATTAGACATATCTGCAAAGCAAATAATTATGTCTCATATTCGTTTCAGAGAGCAGTTTATCAATGCTGTTAGTTGAATGTGTTCGTGCAGAGTCGATTATCATGGGTGCCTTTGTGGAACAGTTTGACTCTAGGCATGACAGTCTTAATAAAACTTGCACTTAATTAAAAGGGCATGTATTGTTTGTAGTTCATAGGTTTTACTTTTAACAAAGTGAGTCTGTTTCCATTTGTGTCTTAACTTGAGGCTGTTGATTAAACAATTCATGTAGCTCCAATACAGGTCTCTTGTCACCATTCTCACTTTTGACGAAAATAGACTGGCCCCTCCATCTGTTTCCCCGGCCCCCCGTGGCCCCCCCTGTTGCAAAAGTCTAGAGCCGCCACTGTTTCTATCTATGAACCACTCACAATGTTGCACTCTACATATGACAAAATTGTTTTTTTCTGCAGTTTATTATTTTGGATTCGGTGAAGCTAAATGTATTCATGATGGCGAATTCAAGCAGCATGGGAGATGACGTGGGTTGCCAGACGCTACTGAAGCAAGTTGTATTGACAAAGACGGTCAGCGGGGGTGACGTTGAACTAAACATCATCACACATAGCCAAAAACTGTGTCAGGAGTTTGTAATCAAATCTCCAAAGTTCAGCATTCGACGTTGGTTGATGTGGACTTTTGTGCTGTACACAATAGGATGTTATTTACAGCTACATGTTCAGGTTGGCTATTTCTGTTACTGATCTTAATTAATTTCTGTATTTTAATATCCATACAGCATGGACTCGTTTAGTTGCTTCCACGTTTATGTGTCATTCTGCTTCATCTGAAATGGTGTTCATTCCCCGTAGCTCTTAACCTTAACACTTTAACGACGAGCTGCACTGGTTTCCCAGTCACTTTCGGTACACTCTCGTCATTAAAGTGTTAACACACCATATTGGTTGGTGTGCCATACAAGAACTGCAGTGTAGCGATAAACATTAACTTTTGTTCCATTATACGTGTGCTTTGGTGTACACGCTGTGTTGTAAGGCTTGTCCTGAATGACTTTTTATTAACGAGTCCACGCTGTATTTGTTTCATTTCCCTTAATAATGGGTGCTTCTTTTGAAGGTTACACTAGACAGCACTACAGGGAGCGCCGGAGCACCTCATGAATGGGCATTCGAGTTGTGCACCCTTGTAGTGGCATGACTGTGTTATGGCACCATAGAAATTGTTGTTGTTGTTATTAACACTGCATTGCAAGACTGAATGGCATGTCTGTGGCACGTGAAGTTGGTCTTGGTGGACTGATCTGGATATTGACCTGATTACGGTCTGGCTTTAGTGAGCCAGCAGTTGATATCTTGTACATCAGACTTCAGCGATTGAAGCGGCTAATTGACAAAATAATTTCAGAATCATTTGGGGTAAATCAATCATCTGTAGATTATTCTCTAGCTGGTATTAATAATGATCAAGTCTGCCTAACAGGGTAAGCCTGAGGAGACCAATCTTCTTGATAAATATACTTGCTTATGCCAGTGGGATCTATGTTATGCATTTAATTATGTAATAAAGGAGATTTTTGTTTCTGTTAATAATTTTTAGGATTTGAGGCTGATGATTTACGTAGTCGCTGTTTTATTGCTTATGCTGCTGACGAAGTTACATTTCAAGGTGAAAAAGGGTCAGTGCTTTTAATTTAGTTAAATTTAAATCTTTATGTAGCATAAGTTTGCTGTTACTTGTTGAATACATTCTAGCGCTGGAAGTTAAGTATTGGGAGCACGTTTAAGTACTGTCATTGTCCATGTACTAAACAGCTGTGCGTTATCTCGCTAAGGATTCTGCTGGAATTCACAGCTGGAATTTCATTTCTCGAGAGCTGCGGCTTGAGCTTCTCAGTTTGTCCCTTCCTTCCACGGTTTCGCAAGTCTGTGTTACTCGACAGTAATTTCACTGGTTTGGGTTGGGAGCGCCACTATTTATTTCTTTTCTTGAAGTGGGGCTTTTAGGTGTCGTATTATAATTAGTTACTTGTCAGATTGTATGGTATGGTTCTGGTCTGGGCTGAATGCTATCTCTTTTGGGTAGCTTATCATCCGTAGCCTGTCTTTGGAGATCCCATGGAGCTCAGTTGATTCTGTCCAAAGGATTTTGATGACTGCATGCAATGTTGCTTGAAAGTGACCATTCATTGATTTATTCATTCATTCATTCAGAGTCTGTTCCAGTTAGATGGCCCTACCACCGAAAAATGCAATGCTGCATTGTTGAGGTGCATGCTAGGGAACAACCAGCCAACAACCTGATACGCAAAACATTTATTGTTATGATGATTTTTAATAAACAGTGTTTATTAGATGTCTGTACACTAAAGTTCTACTAGCAATTGGTTAATAAAGAATATACTTACTTATTTATTTTGTAACTTATGTTAATTTATGATGTTATGTTAATTCTGTAATTTAGAGTCGCTTCTTGTGATGGCTTCCATCGGAGTGCAGCTCACGACAACGTTTGCGTCCGGACGCACGATATCTATGTTCTACGACATGGCACACATTAGTGACATAGTCATAAACGAGGCAGTCACAATGGTAGTTATCGTTATTATGGCTCTATTTGATTATTTTATAGGTTAGCTTTCTTGGCTGATTGGGTGTTGCTGGGAGTGTTTGGGTTTTTCAAAGAGACATTGATTGTAGTGGAGACTATTCTGTTTGAACGAAGGTTCTCCTTGTCGGGTTAGGAGCACTACTGATGAGTTTTTCCTTGTTTCGTTTTAAAAATTTTCATTTATGTATGTATGTATGTATGACATTGTGTTGTATAGGGATCTTCAGCAAGTCAGACACTGACAGTTTGTGATCAACGCACTCATATTTGTAGTTGAGTTCTCTAGATGATTGAAGTGGAGCAGAATCATCTTCTGCCAGGACAGGGATTTGAACCTCAAGCTATGGATTGATGGTCCAGCATACTATTGTACATCGCCACAACTGAGTGTGTTGTACATCAACCATATGTGGGAGGGTACATGCGTGAAAGTGGGGGTTGTGGAACTAGACAGGGATTGATATAAAAATAATGACATTATGTGCTTGATCTTCATGACAACCCAAAACTGTGATTTGATAATGCCCTCTTTACAAACTGCTGAAAGTAGAATCATAAGCTCTATTCTGGGCAACATTCTCCATTTATTAGCACTGCCGAGTAGAGAGTGATGTGAAATTGTTCAATTACGTGGATTGTATAGCGATCTTGAGCAATTTAGACACACATAATTGCCTTTTTGTTTGATGTTTTGTAGCATCGGGTCATCTACTATTTGGCCGTACTGTTGAATCAGTGTCCATCAGCTAAGGACACCATAACACGTCTCGTTCCACTGTATACTGTGAGTTGTTAGTCAGTTTTCCTGATCCCGTGGTCTTTTTGTATTTTACAAAATAAATTTAGCATGTGGGCCTGCATTAGCCACTGTTAATTAATTTAAGTGGGACTAGATAGCCTGTTGGTTAGAGCACTCACAAATATTGTAACACGGAGAAGGCGGGTTCAGGCCTCTTCTGCGACAGTTACTGTGTAGTGACTTTGAGCAAAGTCCTTTACTTGTAATTGCTCAACGCCGTGAATTGACACTTGGTCATTAAATAGTGGCACTTGACAGTGAATTAGACAAGTTTCGTATTAAATTCAGACTAAATATTGTTTCATTTTCTTAACTAAAGTGGGGGGGGATATGTCCAGGGGCAAATATGCTAGATCCACATTTGAGGACTCTTAAAATGCCCTTTTGTAGATTATAGATCTGTTTGACAGTCATAAGTACAGTGTTTTGTGAGATATTTAAAATGTATTGTATTAAGTTTCCTGATACGTAAATATATACTTAACATACATAGTCACTGTAGGTTTCAGTTGCAAGTTCGAAATGCAGTGTTGTATCTTCAACTGATTTTTCTTAATTTTTTTGTTTCAGCATTCCTGGCCCGGTCTGAAGTGTCTGCTGCACATACGCCGTGAAATCGTTCAGATTCTAAAGTCAAGCAAGCAACACAACGGCCAAACTGTATCATCAGCTAAAAGTTAATTACAGCTAGGAAATTAATTAAGGCTAGGAAGTAAGCTACTTAATTTAATAAGGACAGTGTTTAGACCTATAGCAGCCAAAATTTGTTGATATTTTGACAGACGCTCGTGTGCTCTTGTTGACGTCTGTTTTGTATTGATATTTTATGTTTTATGTTAATTTGTTTTAAAAGGTTTTGTACTTGATTTCTTGGAGGTTGTTAACAACTGCAGTGTGCATTTCATTTGTAATTTTTTTATCGGTTGTACTCTTGATTGTTTCCTGTGTGCTGGACTGTCAATCGAGAGTTGTGGGTTCAAATCCCCACCAGGGCAGAAATTTGGTTCAAGATTTCTTCTTCACCTGTGCCCCCTAACAATCTGAGCTATAATGAGTACACTGACCGGATACACAATCGGTGGCAAGATAAGACGGTAAGGTAGAGGATTGGACACCCGCCTTCATGTGCCGAGGCTAAGAAAATGAAGTCGCTGGCACTTCATACCATGGCTGCCTCAGTGCTAGCTTAAGGGACTGCTCTTCAGCGGTGAAGATTATGTAGCTGGAAAATTATGTAGCTACTTTCCAGGAACCTGATGTGCTACACAATGGATGAATGAAACCGTCTATTGATTCACCAGCAAATTCCACCACCTACTGTAATACACTGCAAAAACCTGGATGTGATGATATCAATAAGGAAATCTGATTAGCTCATAGTCCTGCTGAATACTGCATACCCCATTTACAAGATGAACTTTTCCAGGCAGTTTTTTCCCTTACTAACGGACTCGGACGTCCTTCGGACTAACCTTTTGCACAACCCCTCTGACTTGACGCAGTGCTCGTGAATAAGTTGGTGCCCTCCACTTGACTTTTGAGCGGTGCTTTAGAAGTTTGGAGATTATGATTATTGTAACTCCATTGCTCTTGCAGACAAACATCCTTAGAATTCTGACTTTGAGAACCAAGTTTTAACAGAGCTGCACTGTAGTGGGGCCTCCTGGGGTCGGTAGCCAATTGGTTTGAGGCTTGCTGTTAATGCAGACAGCATGGGTTTGAGCATCGACCTAGACATATACTGTGTAGGGATCATGTGCAAGACTTTTCACTCACAGTTGCTCAGCATAATTTTTCTGTCATATGGCATTGTGTGCACTTTTATGAGCTGTGGACGGGGCAGTGTCAAATACATTTGTAGTCGTAGTTGTATGGTATAGTTGTGTTCTGAGTTTAATTTAATCGTTTTGGCATTTGTTACAGTGACGAGTGTTATTACGAGCTTTTCGAGTTGTTGAACTTTTTGACTGGTTTCCTAAGTTCACAATCAGGGAAAAGCGCTGCTTTATATGCTGCATCATAGAACATTGAGGCTGGTGCTCAACTCTTTCTCTTAGCCAACTCAGCTATAATGAGTACACTGACCATAATTTTATACTGTTGGTGGGAAGGTGAGAGGGCGAGGAACAAAACCGGTCACCAGCTGTCATATACCGAGGCTAAAAAAATGCAGTGGCTAACATTTCATACCCATGGCTGCCTCGGGGCTAGCTTAAGGGACTGCTGGTCTTTTATACCGTACATGAGATGATATTCGTTGCAAATTGTCATGCTTCGTTTTCCACTAAAGAGCCCTCAGAACCACCGACATACCTACTTGACTCTGTAAAGCACTTGGTGTGTTTAATTTAAATGTGTATTGTAAAGTACAGTGTAATTACAATGTAACGTATTATTAATGCGTAGAGTAGACATCTTGAAGGGGAGCTATATAAATGTTCAATTACATTACACTATACAGCATGCATGCACTAAAAGAACGATTACATTACCTCACTGTGTGGTATTTGCTGGGAGAGTAGTAAGAAGTGCTTGATGTTATTTTTGTGAAGATTTTCGGGCTGAATTGGAAATGTTTTAGTAAATGAAATTTTATGGAATAGGTGTCTGGAAAAAGTGTTCAGGTTTATGCAAGTGGCTTTTGCAATCTGATTTGGTGATATTAAATTATCTGTCATAAACTTGCTTTTGTGTTTTTTGAGTGAAGTTTTTTCAGCTGATTTGGTGGTTTTAATTATTAGGCCAGTAAGGTGGTATTTATAAATAGGCCAGTAAGGTGGTAATTAATAGGCTAGTAAGATGGTATTTATAAATAGGCCAGTAAGGTGGTAATTAATAGGCTAGTAAGGTGGTATTTATAAATAGGCCAGTAAGGTGGTAATTAATAGGCTAGTAAGGTGGTATTTATAAATAGGCCAGTATGGTGGTATTAATTAATAGGCCTATAAGGTGATAATTAATAGGCCAGTAAAGTGGTATTTATAAATAGGCCAGTAAGGTGGATTAATTAATAGGCCAGTAATGTAGTATTAATTAATAGGCCAGTAAGTTGGTATTAATTAATAGGCCAGTAAGGTGGTATTTATAAATAGGCCAGTAAGGTGGTATTAATTAATAGGCCAGTAATGTAGTATTAATTAATAGGCCAGTAAGTTGGTATTAATTAATAGGCCAGTAAGGTGGTATTTATAAATAGGCCAGTAAGGTGGTATTAATTAATAGGCCAGTAAGGTGGTATTTATAAATAGGCCACTAAGGTGGTATTTATAAATAGGCCCCTAAGGTGGTATTTATAAATAGGCCAGTAAGGTGGTATTTATAAATAGGCCAGTAAGGTAGTATTAATTAATAGGACAGTAAATTTTAATATTACCTGGCGATATTAAATTAGCTGTGTGGACTTGCTATGTGTTGTTTGCCCAATTATTGTATTCAGTGCTGGATTTAGACTTGTGAGGCCTATAGCCTAAAATAAAGCTTGGAGGCTCCTTGTTAAAAAATTACACCGGAAGGTCTCATAAAACTTGAAACCATGTATGCCTTTTAATTAATTATTAGCGAGGCATTTAAAGTGAAAATTTTAAATTATTTTCAAATGAATGCATTTACTGATTGCATATTTAGCATTTAGTAGGCTTCATCTCTATCATAGATTTTAATAATATAGTATACCCTGGAAAAATGCTTAAATGTAATTTTTAAATAATTTTAACATTCATCAATATTATATATATATATATATCACAATTTATTACAGGAGTCGAATTTAACTGTATAACAGCCATGCAAGGCGCCCATGACGTCCTACTACTCATTTTACCAACGCCATGATGCCATCTAGTGAATGACAGGCTGACTGGACTTTGGGAAGGTAGCGGCTATCAATCCCGATGCATACTTGATGTTATGCTCTTCACGCCAGTGATGTAACAATTATTCTTTGCCGCCCCCACCCCACCCCCGTCAAGTTTGGTTCATCTCAAGCACTTCTAGGTTTTCTTGTCGAGGCCTTTATAAATTTACACTTGAGATAACTGAGCGCCGTTTTGAAATAATATAAGTGGGTCATGGGATTACTTTGTACAAGAGCGCCTTGATACAATCCTGGTGCTTCGGTTGGTCGCCGGAGCCAGTGAGATATATATATATATATATATATTCTGTGTATATACTTATACGGCATAATATACATATATATATATATATATATATATATATATATATATATATATATATATATATATATATATATATATATATATATATATATATATATAGGAATATAAATATATTTGTATCGCTTATTATGTCTTATTGGCCGGAGCTAACGACGCCGCGCTATGTTGTCGTTAGTGCGATACATGCAGTTACCGAAAAACTTGCTCAAACGAGGATTTCCGCGTGTTAATATTTCGCAAAAGTTACGGTTACTATCTGTTCGATTCCCCACGACTGGATTACATTACCGGAAATCTTCAGTTTTTACTTTGGAGTGGAAGTTACGCGTGAACGATGGAGATGCCACCTCTGACCGTTGAAGCTCGTGCCCCTAGTGTCCGCCCTACTGACCGTCACTACTGACCACTCCATGAATAGGCGCTCATGACCACTTGATCACAGTCGGATAATAGCTTTTCCAGGCCTTAAAACAATGTCTCAGGCGATGAATGTTATGCAGTCGCCGCTTATTGTATGGGTGAGTACAATGTGTTTGAAGTCAAAGCACGCAAGCGCTTGCTGTTAACATGTGCAAGATTTATATAGCGCTTTTAAAAGCAACTGTGTCTGCGCGTTATGCTGCGTGGAATCAAGAGGCAAAGGCCATTAAATGCAGGCGAAATCAGAGGAAAAGTAAAAATCAAATCCTTTTATTCGGTGACCAACCAAGATAGTAGCACTCGATGAAATATAAAGTACAGTTACGTATGGGACCCTGAAGGGTCTTACGGCCCCGCTAAGTAGGGCCTCAAGTGCAAAGAACTTAAAAGGCAGCAAGTCGATGTAAGGTTCCAAGAATTAAATGAGAGTGAAATCGAGTTGGTGAAAGTTGAAGAATTTAGAGGAAGCTATTGGAAAGATGTTTCATGTTTTTGGGAAAGTTTACCTCATGACATGGCAGATGAAGAACTATGAACAACTGTAGAGAAGACATTGACGAATTTATTTGAAACAAGAAGACGAGAATAGTCGAGAATGCCTAATGACTCTTATGTGCTGAAATTACCTGAAATTAGTTGGTTGTCTATACTGAGAGACTTTACGACTTGCATTATTTAGCAGTTTATAATAACAACAGGCTAATAAACAGACTAATGACAGGCTATAACAGCGGGCTAATAAACTTAGCCCTTGAACATTTTTTACACATGCAGCAAGTTTCTCGGTTGATCGGAATTTAAAGTATTTATTGCACCTATTTACATATATATCACATACCAACTGTTTTAAATTCTTATTTTTAGCATACACAGAACAAATACAATATTTTTACTTATATTATTACAGTGTATTTGCTACACTTAAATGTATATATGTAATATGCATGTATGCATACATGTACACTTGTATGTATTTATGTATATATGCATGCATGCATATATGTATGCATGCATGTATGTATTTGATAACTATGTATACATGCATGTAAGCATTATGTACTCTGCGTACATATGTGTGTATGTATTTATGTATATTTGTATTTATGTATGTATATATGTGAGTGTATATGCAGGTATGTGTATATATGTATCACTTATGTACCAGTCTGCATATTTATATGTACATATATGTAATGTATATGCATTTGACTGTATGATGTACGTATGTGTTTATGCGTGTACAGACACGTAATATGTATCGCCTTGTAAGGGCCTCTCAGAAGTACTCCATGTGTGGCTATGTGACTGATTTTGTACTAAGTGCATTAAGTTGGGCAGAAGACTGTTTGCTTAAGAGTCAAATGCAACACGGTTAAGTGGATAGCAGAAGTCCGTGGTTCAAATCTCCAAAGGAACAGAAAGATATTTGACAATTTTCTGGTCCATCGGAACAGGAAGACAGACTCTGTTGAACCACTTACCATAGCTGTTGAAGTGTTGTGATGAAGGGTCATTGGACAGTAATGGGGAGGAAGGTTTAGTGTAATGGTAACACTCTGGCACAAGGAGTTGAAGATCGGCACGGATGTGAGAATGCTTCCTGCTACCCTCCCAAAGGTCGACTCAGCCTTTCATTCGCCAGATGGCATTAGTAAAATGAGCAGTAGGGCGTGATGAGCGCCTTGCATGGCTGCCAAATAGT
Source organism: Aporrectodea caliginosa (assembly GCA_020284085.1). Lineage (NCBI taxonomy): Eukaryota > Metazoa > Annelida > Clitellata > Crassiclitellata > Lumbricidae > Aporrectodea > Aporrectodea caliginosa. Next base: position 303,066 of record JACEVL010004609.1, read on the forward strand.
TAAATTTGACTCCTGTAATAACTTATGATCCTCTGTTCATACTATGAATTGTAATCATACTGCGTTGTGTCAGTTTGAAATAATACACGAAGATTATCATGTTAATTGAAGCCTGTAAAGTGTAAATATTGCCATGAACAATCTACCTCCTTGGCTATGCTCCAGCCTATCTATGTGAGCTCTGTTGACCTGTATCTGTTGTGCTAGCTCACGGAGCCTTTCGCTATGCCTCTTGTGGGAAGCTTTTGGTCTCTGACTCCCTGTGCTAGAACCTCAAACCTGTCAGCGTCGTGCTTTCTCAGTTGTAGGTCCTTCTGTCTGGAATGGTCTCCTGTTGGAGATATGACTGTTACGTATGGATCATTATCTACGGTCTACAGGCTCCTTAATAAAACTCATTTGTATCATTGTGGTTGGACTTGGAGCACCTCTGAGTAGGTTTCTTGAAGGGGCGCTATATAAATTCTTGAAATGAATGAATTAATGAATTAATGAATGAATGAGCATTTTTATAAACACACACACACACACAGAGGAATTTATTCTGGTTGAAGCAGTCTGTCAGTCTGTCAGTGGTGGTCTGTTGGCCTCTCTGTAAGTCAGTCGGGTTGCTTGCCTGTATGTCTGTGTGTCTGCATCTCAGTCTGTTTGTCTGTCTCTTTGCCTGCATTTGTCTGGTAGTCTGTCTGTCTGTCTGTCATTGTACATGTCTTCCTGCATCTCAGTCTGTTTCAGTGTGTTTCTCTGCGTGTGTATCATTCTGTTTGTCTGTCTGTTTGCCTCTCGGTCTGTCTGTTTATGCTTAATTTGACTGTTACATCCTTGTAGATCCAGACCTTCAGCTTGGAGACAGTCACCTACCAGGATCTGGTCGAAGGCATATTTCTCAACGAAGTCCTGAAACAGATGTAAGACAGTTGTTGTTTATCTGCAAATTATGCAATTAGCCAGTTATTTGGAAACATGGCGGCTAAATAGTTCGGGTACACCATGCTCAAGGGGTTAACTGGCAGGTTGGTAAATGCAGAGGTCTCTGGTTCAATTCTCCACCAGAACAGAAAGTTGTTTCATGGGTTTCTGTTCTACTGGCATACTCTGGTGAAACTGGGAGTACAATGAGTACATTGACTGTACACTGTTGTAATTTAAAACTTCTATAGCGCTGGTGTCTATCGCACAAGGCATCAACCGATGGTGCTTCAGAGCGAAACCATGATCAGATTAGATTAGATTAGATTTTCACTACTAGGAAGTACATAAATTTGTGAATATAATAATATGTTAATTCAACTATAAACATATTTATCTCTGAATTTAATTCAACTTCATTTACATATATAACTTTATGTAATTTCTTCTACGTCATATTTATTTAGCTTTAAGTGAAAATCACAGGGGTGCTCGACAGTGTAGTGGTTAGCATGCTGGACTGTCAATCAAGAGGTCGGGGTTCAATTCTCCTGAAGGGCAGAAATTTGGCTCGAGATTTCTGCCTCCATATGCACCCCTAGCCAACTCAGCTATTAATGAGTACACTGACCATACACGGTTGGTGGGAAAATAGCAGCGAGGGAGAGGACTGGCCATCCACCCTCGTATGCTGAGACTAAGAAATGAAGTCGCTAGCACTTCATACCTATGGCTGCCTCATGGCTAGCTTAAGGGACTGCTCTTATTTTTCTTCTTAGTGTAATTCAAATTTATTTTAACTTTAAATGTGATGTAATTCATCATTACATTTAGTTTAACTTGGCTGTTTTTGTTGATGCTGTTAATTTGCTGTCAGTGTTTCTGTTTGACCCCCTCCAGGTCACATCATAGCATTTGTTGATAGTGCACAGATAAAAGATTGCCCCTTCCCCACATCACTAGACCAATCAAATTCAGATTCATACCAGTCTACCACATCCTGCTGTGCAGGAATTATCGTGATTTATGCTGTAATGTGTTAATGCTCTTATAAATGCATTTGTTACATATGTATATGTGTATGTATGTGAGTTTGTATGTATATGTGCTTAGATTTGATTGATTCATTCATTCATTCAGAGCATTTATATAGCGCCCCTTCAAGAAGCTGCTCAGGAGCGCTTCCGGCCCAGCCACGACTAAAGAAAAAACACTTGAGGGACTTGTAGAACCCTGTTGAATGGCTCACAAGTAAAGGGCTTGTATGTATATTTGCATATAATATTTATGTGTATACATACATACATGTGTGTGTATTCCGTATGTATGTACGTTGTTGTGTTGCAATCTGTTGCCCCTTGGCTCAGTTGTCTCACATGTGTTGCAACAATTTTCAGATAAAAACAAACTTTATTCAAAATCACAACAGGTCTGTCAACTTGTTTTCACCAATCTTCGTAAACAGCCTCTGAGTGGGGCTTATATAGACCAAACCACGAGTATTTGCAAGAATTAGCAGAGATACAACTAAACTGATCTTAACACAACTGAAGGAGCGATTCTCCGGTTACCTTAAACTCGCCTCTGGACACCTACGCCCTTCTCCAAGTTACATCACACATCATGTATCCGTTTACCTCTTCTTTGCTCTATTAAGGTATATGGATGTGTTATATAACAACTTGTATGTTTATGTATGCATGCATGTTGTATGTATGTTTTTATGTATGTATTTGTTTATGTATGCATGCATTTGCCAATGTGTTTATATCTTGACATTAATATATTGCCTTTAATAACCATTCTGTCGCAATCAAACAGATCTAAACTGGTCTCATATTTATAATTTTGGTAAATGTATGTATTTATCTGTTGTTGTGTCGCCACACTAAGTTGTACATAGGCCTGTGTTTCATTGGTATTGTTATTTTTTGACACATCAGAACCTCTTGACCCTCTTCATCACAATGCAGAATGTACAATAACATGATTTAGATTGATATAAATTTTGATTGATTGATTTCAAACATCATCATCACCTTGATGCCAGTGAATTGGTTTTGATAAATGTAAGTGTAGACTTTTTCTATATGGCCTACCCTGCTCATTTTTCAGTTAATCGATGGGTTAAATCCTTCACCATGCCATTTAAGGTCCCCTTCGTGGGTGGACGTATTAGAGCGACCATATGATCTCGGCCCTGCTAATTTTTAATGAATTGATTGGGTGAGATCCTTCAGCACTGCGACCCATTTAAATGGGTGCCTGGCCATTTAAATCCTTTAGTACAGACCTTTCTGTATCGACTATAGCCTGGATCCTGCTAATTTTTTCTGTGAATTGATTCACAATTGTCAGGTTAGATCCTTCACCACCGCTGCCCGTTTAATGGGTGCACACCTTTAGATCCTCTGTACAGCTGTGATCATTTGTTTACAATAGAGATGGGCAGGATTATTAGTTTAATTGCTAATCAATTAGAATTAGCTGCTAAAATTTGCTAGTCAATTAGAATTTAAGCAGAATCTTGTAGCTAATCGATTAGAATTAGAATTAGTTGTTTATCTAAAAGTATCTAATCGATTAGCTATTGATTAGAATCTAATCGATTAGTTGCCCATCTCTGATTTACACATGAATGGAATCAGCCTTAAAATTTTCCGTTTCAGTAATTTTTCCTGGTCCAAGTCTTGCAGCATTTATTAAAGTGTGTTTGTATCGTAGTCCTTTAAGTATCTGCTTCCTTGTCTTTACTTCAAATCTTGCACTCTTTCAACCGTGTTTTATTTAATCATGCATACTTTAAATTGTACAAGTGAATTTGCTGTAGTTAAAAAAAGGGGTATCCGGACTTTACCCCGGCCCATTACCCCCTGCCATTACCCCCTGCCATTACCCCCCGACCATTACCCCCCGTAGGACATTACCCCCCCGCCATTACCCCCCCGTCCCGTATAATAATATATCATAATTATAATTATAATTATTAATATATATTATTATATAATAATTATTGTAATTAATCAATAACAATATAATTAATTATTATAAAATTATATAATATTAATATATATTATTACTAATATAATTATATAAATACCTATGTACATGTGTATATATTATATTATATATATATATAATTTAATAATTATATATTATATAATAATAATATAATTATAACAATTAATATAATATATTAATATTATATATTATACATATAATTATAATAAATAATTAATATATTTATTAGTGATATTAATTATTATTACATATTATATATTATTTTAATAATTATATTACTATATTAATTAATAAATATTATTATAATTCATTATATTATAGTTATAATTAATAATTATAATTAACAATTATAATTATTATTTATATTATTATATATTAATAATTATAATTATAATTATGATATATTATTATACGGGACGGGGGGTAATGGCGGGGGGGTAATGGTCGGGGGTAATGGCAGGGGGTAATGGCAGGGGGTAATGGGCCGGGGGTAAAGTCCTAGACCCAAAAAAGGTATCGTATTGTTGGATTACTGAATTCCTATATGTGTATGTATGTATGTGTGTATGCATGTGTGCACACATATATGTAATATGTATGTGTGTGTGTTTCTCTGTTTATTTCTGTGTGTGCAACTGTGCATGTGTGAATATCGCTACAAGTTAGGAATTCATTAATCATTCATACTTTATGTACTCAGAATCCTTGCCTGTAACACTAGAGCACAATGAAATGTAAAGCTTGAGATCAGCAGATACTATTAGACTCAGGACACCCAAGAGACGAGTTGTCTGGCGAACAGAGCACAGGCCATTCGTGTGGCCTGCCATAAGAAACCAGACTGATTACTAGGAATGACCTCATTGTAATTGTAATTAGTAACTTCTATTGTGCCCTGCATGATGCATAAGGTATCAACTACTAATGACATACCAAAACCAGGTCATAACCAAGTCAATTTCAAGACTACAGAAAAATAAGAAATGATGACATAAAGAAGACTTCGATGGTTTGGACATGTAGAGTGAATGCCAGTTGACCGAATTCAACACAATTCACTACAGGCAAGATTCGACAGAAAAAGAAACAAAGGCAGACCAAGACTATGCTGGATTATAGACGAGGACATAACATCACTAAGGCGAACACTAAGGGAGCAATTGACTTGACAAATGTCCAAGGACAATGGAGATAATTTATTCGTACCCATCGCCACCAAATGGCTGGCATCAATAACTGATGATGATGATGATGATGATGATGATGATGATGATGATGATCAATCAATCAATCAGTCAATCAATCAGCCGTTTATTGAATCAACAACTGCACAATTAATTAACAATCAGTCATTTAAAAAAAATGTTAATCTGCTGATGCCGTCAACAGGACAGCCCTAAAGGATAAAATAATCCGCTATTGCAGGGCTACCCCTTTTCCATATTACATTTACTGATGGCAAGACAATTTTTATGATCATATAGTTATAGAAAATTCAACTTAAATAACAATTTTAGGGCTAAATGATGATGACGATGACGACGATGATGAATCAAATCAATATCCAGACAATATTAGACAAGCAGCCTATGTTAGGTAAGGAATTTGAAAGAGGTAATTCTTATTTGTGAAGGAGTTACTGAGCAGAACAAACAGATACTGGGAGAAAGTTTCAGAATCCAGGTCCAAAGACGGGAAAGCTCGTAAGATTTCAGTTCCAGCTGGTGATATATAAATAGGCAATTACAAACTGCCAGACAATTTGTGAATGTTGTGGGGTAGTATCTGATTTGAGGAGCCATTGCTTTTCCTTGTTTCGAGGCGTGGCCCTGATTATGGTGTCATATTATCCAAGGGAGTTTGTTATTCATTATTGTTAGATGGGGATTATTTGACTGCCCTGGGTGGGGAGACATGAGAGGGTGGGGTAAACCAAATGAGAAGTTAGCTGGTTGGGTTGGTCCGTTACTAATGACCTGGCAGGAGTGGAGGGTAAACGGAGGGCTAGAGTGGTGCTGACAGACAGACAGACAGACAGACACATGGACAGACAAAGAGAGAGAAAGAGAAGAAAGAAAGAGGAAATAGACGGACAAATAGAGTAAGAGACAGACAAACAAGGGGCAGAGATATAGAGAGACAGACTGACTGACTAAGAGACAGACACACAAAAGGACACATAGACAGACAAAGAGAGAGACAAAGAGACAGAGACGTAAGAAAGAAGAAATAGACAGACAAATAGAGGGACAGACACACAGACGGACACATGGACAGACAAAGCAAGAGAAAGAAAGAGACAGAGAAGAAAGAAAGATAGACAGACAAACCGAGTAAGAGACAGACAGAAAAGAGAGACAAAGACAGACAGACAGACAGACATGCTTGCAGAGGCAAACAGATAAACAGAGACACATGGAGCCAGGCAGATAAGAAGTGAAGTTGAAGAGGAAAGCAGTAAGCCGACAGCATAGACAAAGGGGTAAAGAGTATGTCTAAAGGGGTAATGGAGAACACATCCGTAACGGAAGTTAAACCCTGGATGGTTTTTTAAATCTCTTGCCTTTCGGCTTCAAAACTCTTTCAAAATACTTAAGAAAAACCATCCACGGGATTCCACGGTGTTCTATCCTAAACAAAGTATTTTGCAGTCTTGCCCTGCCTGGGTTTGTAAGCCGGGTGCTGTTTCTGACGGGTACAGTGATGTTAAGCAGTATAAGCAACTTCATTTTTTTTAGCCTTGGTATATGAGGGTATAGATGGCTAGTCCCATCCCATCGACAGTGGGTTGTAATGGAGCTGTTTCTGATGGTGTAGTGTGGCTAAGTAGTATGAGCCTGGTTAGTAGGCCTACATTGATGGTGACAGTCGACGTAATTCTAACTCAAACCTTGGTGCATTTGTGGTTGGTAAATGTGAAGGAGTACAATGGGGGAGGGGGTGAAGAGGAAGATTGTGAAGATGATGAAGAAGAAGATGGAGATGGAGGAGGAGGCTGGGAAGAGAAGAGGAAGAGGAATTCCTTGAGCTACTAGCCCTGAGGAAGCCATGTGTAGTAATATTGGGTATGAAGTTTTAGCAACTTCATTTTTCAGCCTTCCCACTAACAGTGTATGGTCAGTGTACTCATTATAGCTGAGTTGGCATGGGGCGCATTTGGAGCAGAAATCAAACACAGTTTCTGCCTTGGCAGGGATTTGAACCCCCAACCTCTTGATTGACAGTCCAGCACACAACCCACTACACTGTCAAGCACCCCTGTATTGTATAATAATTGTGTACTAAACATGAATAGGTAATCACTGAAGATGTGTTTAGTTGAAACTGTTTCTTTTCTAGTGATTCCAGGTTATCGTTTGAAGGTCTGAAGAACAATGTGGAGGATGTGAGGGACAAGATGGCCAACTGGGAGCTGCTGCTGAAGAACATCCGGGTCTTTTATCAGGTAGCCTCCATCTGCCTCCCGTTGCTATAGTTACCTAATCAGGGCAACCTGTCCGTGTCTGAAATGTTTGCAAGTCAGCTATCAATCAGGCTCTGATCTGGCATGATGGCATCACTGACATGGAACCCTTGATGAGGATGAGGGATGAGGGTGAGAGGAGGAAACTGAAGGAACATAGTGATGATGATGATGATGATGATGATGATGATGATGATGATGATGATAGTGCAGATGATGATTATGATGATTATGATTAAGATGATGATGATTATTATTATGATTATGATTATGATGATGATTAAAATGAGGCTGATGATGGGGTGGTGGTGATGATGATGATGATGACGACGATGATGATGCAGATGATTATGATGATTTTGATGATTTTGATGATGATTATAATGAGGCTGATGATGGTAGTGGTGATGATGATGATGACGGTGAGGATGATGATGGCAGTTTGGTGATGAAGGTGATATTGATATTGATGACAATGGCAATGGTGATGATACAGCCTATGGTGATGATGATGAAAATGATAATGAGGAAGATGATGTGGCTTACGATGGTGAGGCTGATGATGATGATGATGATACAGCTTATGATAATACTGATGATGTTGATAATGATGGTACAATACGATTGAAATTACTGCCCCTCAGAACATTCAGAAGCACACATTGATGAGGATAATAAAGTGAATTGAAGTTGCTAATGAGTGTGGAAGAATGCAATATTGGTGCTGATGGTGGTGCTGATGATGTCAGTGATGCTTCAAATGGTTCAAATGATCTTCATACTTGGTCTGGATATAATTTATTCCAATTTGTCTGCTCTTGCTCAAACATATTCAAAGCAGATTGTTTTAGAACGCTACAATTTTGATAATGATTATTTTGAACATCCGTGCTGGCAGCCTATAGGCGTCTGCAATTCGTCCAAAATGACTGATTTTTTTACCTAAGTATCATTTTGTCCTAATTCCCTCCACAGGTCATTTATTGTGATTTGGGCAATTTGTTTTGGTGCCTGTTTTGGGGTCATGGATGTTTGGGGTGGGTATGGCTGAGTTTAGGGTTGGAAGAGGGGCAGAGGAGGGGTGTGGCCGTTCCAATTGAGACTGTTTCTCTGAAAGTGGAGCAGAAATTTCTAATCAGTTTTCTGCCCTGGGGGTTATTTGAACCTCTGACCTCTCCATTGTGACTTGGGCAATTTGTGGAGTGTGTGCTGTGGTGTTTGCTGTGGTGAAGAAGTATATATATATATATATATATATATATATATATATATATATATATATAAATAAATAATATTCATATATATATATAATGCTGTATAGTGAATATTGTTTCACAGTTTCAGTGTATGCTGTTAACTGTAACTTAAAAATCATAGAAATCGATGACTGTCAGGGTTATATGATTAGAAGATGTTTGATAGCTGTGGATATATGTTTGTGGATGACACTATAAAGCACCTCTTAGTGTCTTCGTTTTAGGGCCCAACTTTGTGTCTTAGGTTGATGCTTAAAAGGGCTATAAAATGCCCAGATTTCCTGGGTAGAAATGAAAGCACGCATCAACTTATATAGTTGGTCATTTACGGTTTTCACGTTTCAAGATGAAAATCTAGGGGTCGACTTATACGCAACGTCGACTTATAGGCGAGTATATTGTATTGTATTGTATTGTATTGTATTGTATTTGGATATTTATAAAGCGCTTCTCACAGCAAAAGCCTTTCAGAAGCGCTCCCAGTGCAAGCAACCGGAGGGAAAAGGCAGGATTTTAGTTTAGAAAAAGATGAGGAGAGACTACCAGACAGGATGGCAGAGCGAACCGGTGGAGGAAGTCCATTCCACAGAGAAGGACCTAACTCCTTAGGAGTATATACCGTTCTAATACTTTGAGTCAGTGACTCGTGCGCACAACTGAACCGGATCTTTAATATTGGAAATCAATATCCCGTGAGAAAGCCAGAACCAGCAAATCAAGTTTGAGGAAACCATTGCTGGCCATGAAACACAGTGCTACATTGAGGAAATGGTCTGCAGAAATGCACAGACTATTGAACGATGGGAAATTCATGGTCAAAATTGTAACCACGTTCATAAATAATTTAGCTATGTGAGAGTTATTAATTATATAGGGTTTGAGAGGTTATATGCTTTGCCAAAATGCCAAGGCAAAATAATTTTTGTCGACATCAATGGCTTCTCTTGCCATAAGATGTCGTTAAACTCTGGATCCATTCATCCAAGGCAAATGATTTCTTGGCTTTTTGAGTGAAAATAGTTACTAATTTAGTAAATATTTTATCATAATGAGGAATTAACCCATTCCTTGAGACGAATTGTTTGCACACGAAGCATCATGCAGCAAGTAATGGAGGGGAAGCTCAATTTCTTTAGACAGTTTTGCATGATGGATAGTACCAGTTGTAAGTGAAGCAGCTACTGTATATAGTGTATAGAGAGAATAGATGAGGCAGAGATACACAAGGATCTGAGGCAGCTCTCACTAGTCAATTTTGCATGAGAGTTAGTATCATACTCAATGCTTTGCAGTATAGGTAACCAGTACAGAGTGTTTGCATATAGGCAGAGATATGGCCAAATTTTGGTATGCCACTGATCAGATGCATTTAGAACAGACTGCAATTTCAAGACAAGAGAAGAACCCAATCCGGAGAAAATGGCATTGCCGAAGTCGATACCTAGAAACAGTAGCCATCTCAGGAGAGGCTCGAACCCATACACTTGGTGTTACAAGGAAGTGCTCTAACCAATCGGCCACCATGTCCCATGAAATATATGCTCGACACCAATGGATGATAAGCTGATATTTGAACTTAAAGAACAAAGTAATGAGGATTTCAGAAATACAAAAGATGAAGAGGAAGTGGCCTAAAACACTTACGCCAATGGACAGCTGTAAATAATTGGTGACAGCTTTGACCAAGTTAGTTAATTATTGACCAGAGTGAGGGATTTTACCATAATTATAAACAAAGAGAAAGTTCCAAGGACAACAAACTAGTGAAAGTACAAGTGAAAATGATATGCAGCTAATGATCAACGCTAAATGAAAGCGGAAGAGTTACTGTTGATAGATTTACAACTGACACTCGATTTCCCTAATGTTTACAGTTTGACCAAATCCGGCTATTATAACCATAACCATAGCTTTTTATTGATCCCATCAAACAAACAAACTGAAATAAAATCAATGAGTAGAATATAGAATGTCAGGAACAATGGGGAAAGAAAACCCTAAAAGGACCAAGGTTCCACTTAACAGGTCCCCCTTTCTTTGAGTGGTAAGCAGTGGCTGGTTTGGTTTAATTTCACGTGGGTTAAATATATCTTAACTAATTAACTAATTAATAAGTTCACACACATAAATCAATCGACTGTGCTATCAAGTAGACGTGCAATCTTCATTTAAAGAGACAAATATTGGCCAAACATCGTACTTCAACAGGGATTCTGTTCCAGGTATTAGATCCAGCACATTTGATCGAGAACTTATAAGCACGCTTTCATCATCATCATCATCATCATCAGTTGCTGAGATGGGTACGAATAAATGATCGCCACTGCCCTTGTCCTCATTTATATTATCTATCCAGCATAGTCTTGGTCTGCCTTTGTTTCTTTTTCATTCGAATCTCGCATGTCGTGCATTGTGTGGTATTTGATCAACTGGCATTCTCTCTACATGTCCAAACCATCGGAGTCTTTGTTGAACGACTCTGTGTATACTACAGCAGAGTTGTTTAAATACCCAGTGATTGCACTCTATACACAACTGATGCTAAATGTCAATAAGGACAGATACTTCATCAGTAGGCATAACAACACAAAGACTGTCTTGCTTAATACAATTCATTGAAATTGTCCTTTTAAAGCTCTAATACTTGAACATTGAACACGCTCAGACTAATGACTTAAACCTTGGTCTCCAGTGATTCTAGAATGCAATATTTGACATTCCTTAATACCAACAATAACTTGCCTCGCCGTGGGCAGCATTGGTCTAGCGTGACATGTGCCTGCAATTGGTCAGGCAAACGTGACAGATTCCAACGGTGGCTAATCCGCCGTGGAATTCGATTAACTCTAATCGATACAGACATTGGCTGGCGGCTGAAACACATCAGTGTGAGTCTTCTTGTGTGTCTGGTATTGTTGCATTGTTTGCGGAACAAGAGAATTCTTGCATTCATCAAGAAAGAATGCCATTGTTAATAGAGAGATGCCTCAGTTTCTGTGAACAATTCATTTACTTCCAGAGTAATTAAGGATACCTTTGATTATATTGACCAATAACATTGTTAATCACAATTTGGTGTACAGTTCATACTAACAACAAATGGGATGGCTAATCTTCATTTATGTATTATTATTGTTATTATTATTGTTGTTATTATTATTGTTATTATTATTATTGTGTTATTAACCAGACTTTTCTAACTTGAGCAATTAAAAACCAGTCTTGAACATTCCTACGGACCTCATAATACTCAACTTGAAAGATGTTACTGCTAATGATGATGATGATGATGATGGTGAAGTGTATAATTATATGGTCATAAAGTTTTGGATTTCATGGAATTAAGTTGAGTCCGAATGGTATATTATATATATATATATATATAAAATCATGTACGGAAAGCTTATATATATATAAGCTCATATATATAAGCTTTCCGTACATACCTACATACATACACCCTGTGGTGTGGTAAAGACGGCAGTTTCTTGGCGAGGTCAATGACCCAACGGCTGAGTGGGCTTGATTAGGGTATTCAGACTCTTCTAAGAAAGCCTCCTCTGGTCCAGCTAGAGAAGGTGGCCTGGACCCCCTCTCCCCTCCCTCGGCTCAGCTGCTGCTGGGTCATATCCTGCCAGCTGCTGCTGAGGCTGAGGGTAGCCATCTGTGGGTTAATAGGATGCCCGGCTGTTGGTCAGTTGCTGCTGCTGCTGGGCTTCATGGTGTGTAGATAAGATGCTGGAGCTAATAAAACCTTTTGTTCATGTGGTAGAGGTATTTACTTACACCAACAGATGTAGTGCAGATGTATTATATATATATATATATATATATATATATATATTATATTATATATATAATATATATATTATATATATATAGCCTATATATATATATATATATATTATATATATACATATATATATAATATATATTTATATATGGTGTATGTAGAAAAGGACTAAGGGATGGACAAACAGACAGACTGACCTGTGCACAAACTAACATGTACCGGTATAGAGAGGCAGACAGATGGGGAGGGATGTGATTTAGGGAGAGGACTGGAGGAAGGGATATGATGTATCTCGGTCAGATGGACAGTCAGACAGATATGGGCCAATGGACTGACATACAAATAGAGGCATATAACCTATGAGAATATAGAGTTTTTAGTCCATTTATAGTCAGTTTTAGTCCTACTTTAGTGTATTGTCTATCCATCCATCCATCCATCTATCTATCTATCAGGCTTGCATTTGCATGTTAGCATAGGCAATTAGGTTACATCTAGAGACTAGAGTTCTAGACTGATGCATACTTACTGACGGATGGAAGGACAGTCAGACACAGACAGACAGATACAGGTAGACAGACATACACAGACAGACGGACACAGACAGACAGACAGACACACAGTGGGAGATTAGAGACAGTCGTTGTGATGATGATAGATAATAATATCAATCATTGTTCATCATATTTCTAGTTCTTGGCTAATGCATGTTAGCATAATTTAGGTATACATATATATGTTAGCTGTGGAGGAGGCTTTTAACACTTCTGCCCTAACACTTCTTAACACAATTCAGACGAAATGGATGAATCTAATTATCACAATAGTTACTTCCTAAGTCCTCAGCAGAAGTGTGGTCTTAATTGGCTAAGATGCAGTTACTGTACTGTTCAGTTTATTGGTGAAATTAGATATAATTATGAAGTCACTTATGCTCAGTTTGTTTACTGTTCTTGACCTTGCCCGTATGCTGGCGGTAGACTGTTTTTAGTCGATTTATAGTCAGTTTTTGGTCCATTTTTAGTGCATTTTAGTCCATTTTTGGTCTATTTTTAGTCCTTGGAATTGAAGTACAGATATGAGGGATGGGGTGGGGGTTGGGTGGGAATGCCTCATCATGTGCTGTCTGGAAATAACAGTCACTAAAATGGCCAGATGCTCATATATGTAATTGATGTATGCTTGTAAATCACATTCACTGTGGCCTGCAGCTAGAGACATCAGTATGAACCTTTCCAAGATGTTTTGACTGAGTGACTGATAGTAGACAACTGTGCACAGGTGCTTTGAGGCCAGATAATTTATGTGTGTGTGGGTGGATGGATAAATGGATGGGTGGAGTGTATGGCTGTATGTGTGTATGTTTTTATAATAATAATAATATAATAATAATAATAATAATATAATAATAATAATAATAATAATAATATCTTTTCTTTAATTGACCGCCTGACAAACGCACTGCGCTGTACATTTACATGTTATGCAATTGAAACAATCTTAACTACTAACAGAACAGACAGCCTGCAATACACGGCGCTAATAGGAGCCTACAAAGCATGTCCGCCCAACGGGGGCTCGAACTGCGTACCTCTCGCTCTCTACGCCAGATGTTATCCAATGCGCTATAGGGCCCCGATATGTATGTAATTGGATATTTATGTCCACCTGAGAACTGTTAGCTGAGAGGTGGCCAGGTGTGTGTGTGTCTAATTGCATTGTTATGCCTGTGTTTCAGGATGTTATGGCCTGCTACATTGTCATGAAGCCTCCAAACATCTTCACCATTTGTTCACATCCGGAATCAGGTCAGCCATGACTGTCTCTGGCTTTGTCTTACTGTCCCTGGTGTTGTTGTACTGTCCCTGGCTTTGTCTTACTTACTGTCCCTTGCTTTGTGTTACTGTCCCTTGCTTTGTTTTGCTGTCCCTGGCTTTGTCTTACTGTCTCTGGCTTTGTCTTACTGTCCCTGGCTTTGTCTTACTGTCCCTGGCGTTGTCTTACTGTCCCTGGCGTTGTCTTACTGTCCCTGGCGTTGTCTTACTGTCCCTGGCTTTGTCTTACTGTCCCTTGCTTTGTTTTGCTGTCCCTGGCTTTGTCTTACTGTCTCTGGCTTTGTCTTACTGTCCCTGGCTTTGTTTTGCTGTCGCTGGCTTTGTCTGTCTATATAAACGGTCTAACAAAAGAAAAACACAGTAATTCGTTTGTTGACTTTTTCCCTCCAATGATGAGTCATAATTATCGGTCTGTTATTGCATCACCGCGATGGCCTTTGCCCTTTCCAGGCCTGCTGCTTTAAGAGGAAGAAGAGCAGTCCCTTAAGCAAGCCCTGAGGCAGCCATGGGTATGAAGTACGGGGTATTAGCAACTTCATTTTCTTAGCTCGGCATATGAGGGTGAGTGGCCAGTCCTTTCCCTCGCTGTTTCATCTTCCCACCAACAGTGTACAGTCGGTGTACTCATTATAGCTGAGCTGACTAGGGGTGCTGCTGGAGCAGAAATCTACACCCAAATTTCTGCCCTAGCAGTGATTTAGACCCCGACCTCTCGATTGATAGTCCAGCGCGCTAACCACTAGACTACTGAGCACCCCAAAATGAGGCTAAGCATAAGGTTAATTGAGGCCACTGACCGTTGGTCAAGGATTTACACAAAGGAAACAAAAAGTGTTGGCAGTAATTATGGTTTTGTTTTAATAATTTCACTGTGCTAGTGTGTGTTGAGTTTCCTGTTGCTTTTTTGCCTCAGAGGATGCGGTACCATCGTTTGGATATGAGGGAGCTTAATTGCAAAGCGTGTGGGACATTTTCCATGCTAGATGAATTTAAAGGAAAGGAGAGATCAGACCCAGGACTGGCCATGATTTTACTGCATGCATTGATAGTTAGAGGAAAACTGAATTTTCTCTTTGTTTAGAAGCCGTCCCTTAAGCTAGCCCTAAGGCAGCCATGGGTATCAAGTGTTAGAGACTTCATTTTCTTAGCCATAGCATAGGAGGCAGGTGGCCGGTCCTCTCCCTGACCATCCGATCGTCCCACCAACAGTGTATGGCATTTGAGCATCACCTGATTGTGGCTTGTATACAATATTTATATAGCGCCACTCAATGATTCAGAGGCGCTCCCGACCCAAGTCAATGCTATCACAATAAAATGGACTTCAGGCGTTTCCGAAACAGAGGAAGAGAAAGGCTGAGGAGCTCAAGATATAGTTCTTGCAGAAGATAGTTCCAACTAGAGGGACCGACATAGGCAAAGATTCTAGATTGAGCAGTAACCCGTGCATGTGGGGAACAACCAGTTGATATTGGAGCACCATTGGTTGATGCCTTGTGCATTTGACCCTGGCACCATAGAAGTTATTGATCAATAACTAACAATGATTTAAATGTGGAGGTATACTGTATGTCTGATGCTTTTGTTCCTGTTGTAGATTTGGCTCTGCAGGAGATCCTGAAGGCTCTTCATCTGTTGCTGGGTTGCGCCATTCACTGTGATGTAAAGGAGGAGTTTGTCGAGAGAATGACACACCTCTCGGAAAACGTCCAACTCTCCATCATGGGCTACATCCAACAGGTTAGTTGCAGTGCATTTAACCCATATGTGAAGGTGATAGGTCAAGGTAACAGGTAAAGATGACAGGTCAAGGTAACAGGTCAAGGTAACAGGTCAAGGTAAAACACTGGTTTACCTGTCTGTGTAGAGACTCCTCAGCAAGACAGCTCTAGGTAAAAGGTAACATGGTAATTGTTTACATGACTCTGGGGAAACTTCTCCAAAGCACAAAATTGTAAAATGTAACCTGCTTGTTAAAGGTAACCTACTTGAAAAAGGTAACCTACTTGTAAAGGGTAACGTAGTTGTTAAAGGTAACCTACCTGTTTGCATACCTCTGTGGAAGCTCTCATATGCAGGGCTCTGAGGTCAAAGGTCATTGATATCATCAGTGTCAGACATGATAGCCAAATGGTTGGAGCACTCGCTTTCTGATAATAGTAATAATAGTAATAATAATATTAAACCATCTGCCATTCCAGAACAACATTCCCATAATTTTTGCAATCCTGAGGGATCATATGTACCTTGGGGAATAATAATAATAAACAAATAAATAATACAGGAACACAGCAGTTCAATGGCAGGACACCTTAATTGACCTATCAACACATGTGGGGTGTCAGATACCAACCCCATCAGGATGGGGGGCTGCTTGGGTGCCAAGTTACAACTGTTTTATCGGTTTTTGCAACTATTGTATTTCATCTGAAATGATAACCAGACTCAATTCATCTGAATTACCGGTAACTGTTCTTGTCGGCTAGCTTCATTTCAATGAAATTGAGACCTAGCTGTATGCAACAGCATTTTTCATTTCCATTCTAGAAGCTGAAAGTCTCGACAGTTTAAAACCTTATTTACTATTGATATGTTTTGGCACTTGCAGTATTAGGTGACAATATAATAAAACAACTCGGCTGGACAAAGTCGTTCAACTTGACATGTAGAGAGAATGCCAGCTGACTGAATCCCACACAATGCACTACATGCAATATTCAAAGGAAAAAGAAACAAAGGCAGACCAGGGCTACGCTGGATAGATAATATAATTGAGGACATAACAACATTTGGACTAACACTAAGGGGAGCAATGAATTTGACAAATGACTGAGGACATTCGAGTTCATTTATTCATACCTATCGCCGTCAAATGTCTGGCATCAGGAACTGATGATGATGATGATGATGATGATGATGATGATGATGATGATGATGATGGTGATGGTGATGATGATGGTGATGATGATGATGATGATGATGATGATGATGATGATGATGATGATGATTGACATAGTGTCAAGCACCCTAGAAGGAACAGTTTGCTTACTATGCTATGTATGTGGAGGATCAGAAGTCCAGTGGCGGCACTACACCAGGGCAAATGCTCTGGTAAAAAGCCTTTGCCCTGGTCGTTGCCCTGCCAGAACTTTTGCCCTGCCGAGAATTTATTTGGGGCATAAATCGCCCCTGCACTGGTTACTTGTATGATTGCCCTGGTTATGCTCTGGCTACAAAAAATGTCTGGCACTGCCACTGCAGAAGTCAGGTCAAAATCCGACAGAAAAGTCAGAGAAACCAGAAGTGAAGCAAGCAAGTAGATGGTGCAACGACTTAAATGCAGTGGCATCTAACCCCCTCACCTGAAATGGGAGAACAAACCCCCATTCTGGTCGATTATATTTATTTTCGTATTGCAGGCCGTTATATTATCGGAAATCAACAACCCCCAGGTTATGCACCAAACGTTGACCTCCCCACATCTGGCAACCGTAGTTCTCCCAACCCCCAAGTGGCCCCCCAATCCCCATTAATTGGTAGACGTCACTACTTAAATGACGTAACTTTGGAGAAACATTTCTGACTCCACTGCAAAAGCCTTGTAGACAGAGGATTGAGAAAGGCGACTAAAGCCATCGTATGCGTAAAACTATTTATGACTGCTCTTAAACGCTTTGCTTGGAGGTGTCCGTCCACATAAGTAGGCAGATATTGAAACATAAAACCAAGTACCTCTGGATAATAGATAATAACTCTTACTATAATTTATAGGAGCCCATGATATAACCCACTCAAGGACGCTTAGTGATGTGTGTAATATCAAAATGGCGTATCATGACACAAGTGGAATTTTAATCGTCCGTTAATGACTGTTGAGAATTCAGCCCCCATCGAATATAAATCAGGACATAATTGGTTGATTATAAATCAGGACAGAATTCGGACTGAAGTGACCAATCGACCTTTGGCTGGACACTCGAGTAGTGCTCGGCTGAGTCATTAGACGGAAGGGCCCGAAGGGGGGGTCTGTCCTGGTTAAGAAGAGGGGTGGGTTAGGAGGGGGTTGGAAGATGGAGGTCTGCTTGGTTGACGGTCAACAGCGTAAGAGCATAACGTGCCAAGAATGCCACAATAGTAGTAGGCCTAATTGAGGCGTTTTGTATTGCAGTGGAGACTCGTTGTAGCGACTTTGCGAATTCTTGTATAACTATAACGCAGTCGGAATTTGGTTGGAAGTGGTGGTGGTGGTGGTGGTGGTGGTGGTGAAAGTGTTGTAGCAAAAGTGGTGGTGGTGAATGTGGTGGTGAATGTGGTGGTGAGAGTGGTGGTGGTGAATATGGTGGTGAGAGTGGTGGTGAATGTGGTGGTGGTAGTGGTGGCGTCGGCGGCCCTGGCGGTGGTGGTAGCCTCTTGAACTCCACGGTGGGTCTTGGACAAGGAGGTGTAAGACCTCCTTGGTCTTGGAGTTGCCTTTTCTGATCTGAGTCACCTCTCCATTAACCTCATGACCTCCTGATTCCTACCCTCTCTCACGTCAGGTCAAATAATTCTGTTTAATTTTAGGAAGATACTGTAGCAACTACTCCATGCTTTTTTCTACATTAAACTATGATATAAATAAAGTGTTGTTAACATAACCAGCTCTGGAAACTTGTACCCGTGAATCTGTATACTGAGATGATCTGCATGAGGTTATTAAAGACAGCCACTGAACCGTGTAAATAACTGTAAATAAATTAAAGAAACAAATTTAGAAAAAACCCAAACCACCACAAAAATACCAATAAAGGACACAAGAGCCTATGAAAAAAATGTGAACACGGTTAAGCCACGCCCTCGTCTGCCATCATCTCGTGACCTGATTTTCAGAAGAGTTTACGTCCTCTTCTGGGAAAGGAGGATCCCAGTGAAACCGTCAGACGACTGTACCGTTTTTAGGATAGTCCTCCTCGTAAAATATCTGATCTTATCAGCGCCATTATCGTAATGGGCAAAGCTTCAATTGATAGTTCTTTCTAGTCGAACAGTGGGGAAGAAAAAGTAGTGTGCTTCGCGAACAAGCGTGCGGCATTCCCCGAGGGGCCAAATCCGAAATAGTAGATCCCAAAAAATGTAAATTAATACTTAATGATAATAATAAGAAGATAAAGAAGTAACATGGTAATAATAAGAAAAACAAAATAACATGGTAATAATAATAAAATACATAATGGTAATAATAGTAGTAATGGTAGATCACAAAATTGATATATCCAAAAACTGTAAAATACATAATGGTAATAATAATAATATAATAATAATAGTGACAGTTATGATGATGATGATGATGTTGATGACGATGATGATGATGATGATGATGATGATGATGATGATGATGATGATGATGATGATGATGATGATGATGATGATGATGATGATGATGATGATGATGATGATGATGATGATGATGATGATGATGATGATGATGATGATGATGATGATGATGATGATGATGATGATGAAACACTTAATGGTAACTGTAGTAATGGTAGATCCCAAAAACTGGTGGATACAAAAAATGGTATATAAAAAACCGGCCAGTCTTTCTTTGTTGACTCGTGTAGAGTGAGTCAGAGGAGTCCAGCTGACTCCACGAGCACACACTCACACACAGTGCCAGTGTTGACTAATGCTTTATCGAAAGTTCCTCATTCCCCCTCCCCCTCTCCGGTTGTGTGCTGGTTTAAGAGGCCTAGGAGATTAACAGGTTCTGAGATTAACGAGTTTATCCAGTGACCAATTTGTGATTTGCATGAAGGGACCCGTTGGTCGGTGGGGGGTGGGAGGGGGAGTTGCCTCTTTGATTGAGGCCGCAAGGTCTTTGTTGTCGGATTAACTTTCTCGATCCGTGTGTTCCCTATTTCGGCAAACTTGGGTTGATCTGGTTTCTGGCGTTTCTTCGTGTACCTGTTAATATAAGGTGAGGTAAGATTGATCGCTTGCGTAAGCTTTCCAAGAGTAGATGCTAATCGAGGTGTGTAAAAATCTGTAAGCGCTTCTGAACTCGGAAATTGTTCACTAAAAAACTACCACTGCAATTAACAAACACGCAGTGCTTTTAACCTTGCAACACAGGGTGATATTTTTATTTTATTGTATTTATGATATTTTTATGTTTTTGTATACATTTATGATATTTTTTGGATATGTATTTTTTTATGATTTTTTATGTTATTGTATTTTATAAAGTTTTTTATCTATCAATACAATACAACTGTATTTGATGCTGCCCTCCTTCCTAAGTTCAGAAGTGCACACATGACCATATGACAGAACATCGATGGCACTGAGCAGTTATAAGTGAAGGACTTGCTCTAGGTGCTTACACAGTGACCAGATTGAATGTGATCAGCGTAATCAGCTGTGTGTTTACTATGCAGAGAGTGAGTAGTGCAATTCTATATGGGCAAGTCAAGTCGAAAGTTCTTATAGGTTAAGGGTTACACGTGGCTGGGATGGCCTTGGGGTTAACTTGAGTCACTGCTCTTCTCTGGAGTCTTCTTCTGTGGCCAGCCCTAGTAACCTGGGAAGTTTTATGGTCAAGAATTAGTGGTCTGAGGGTTGTGGTCAAGAAGAAATTGACCCTACATGTGTTGACCAGATGGGTGGCGACCTGTACATAGTTGGCGATGTTTAGTAAACTTTTATGTTTAAATTGGCGACATTAGTCACTGTAATGTTTACGATTTCAACCAAATAGGTTGGGGTTACGAACTGTGGGGTAATTTGTTTCTTATCTGGAGGGGCTTAGTCAGTCCAGGGTACAGAACCAGCTGTTTATGGGGTTGATACTAGGAAAGGATGTAAAGGGTAAGGTGTGCAGATTTATGGGTAGGGTCATGTTCAGGCACAGTTCTTTCGGTTGAGTGTTTATTTCACCCTTCATGTAGAGTTGTAGACTCTCTTGACCCAGGCCCGCCGACAGAAATGCCGGGCCCCTAGGCAGAGCAGTCAACTTTTTTTGAACAAACTGAATCTTACCTCCACACCAAAATTTCTGATGACCTTTTTTTTTTGCTTTTCCGTGAAATTGTCAGAAGGAAAATGGGCCCCCTCGTTACGTGTTACGTTCTATTTTATAAGGCTTAACATCATAAACTTTTTATATACATCATAAACTTTGTATATCTTATTATAATATATATCATAAGTTGATTGCGGGCCCGGCCCGGGCCCCTAAAAGTCGCCGGGCCCCTGGGCATTTGCCCCCCCTGCCCCCCCCTCTCGGCGGGCCTGTCTTGACCCTCCTCTCTCTGTCTGGTCTGACCTCCCTCGGATGATCTGGCTCTCCTGTCGTCTGTGTGTCTGTCTGTCTGTCTGTCTGTGTGTATGTCTCTATCTGTCTGTGTGTATGTCTCTGTCTGTCTCTCTATCTGTCTGTCTGTCTGTCTGTCTGTATATTTTTATAGGATTGTGATTGTCTCTCAGTGTCTGTCAGCGTCTCTGTTTGTTTGTTTCTCTTTGGTTCACCCTTGTGTATCTTCTGTACCAATCCTTTGATCTCTATGAGTATCACAGAGATTTAAATCTTCGGATTTAAGGTCCCCTAAACGGGACCTTAAATGGAGTGGCACCCATTCAGGGCCTCATTAAGGCTAGTGCAGGCCCAGGTGCTGTGATTACCTTCGAAAGGCCCCCCCTCTGATGACCAATGGTCCACCACGCACATATTTATAAAATGCAGGCCCTCAAAACTGTGGGTCCTGTTGTTGCAGCACCATTAACAACCCCTTAATTCGGGCCTGCACCCATTCAAACAGGCAGGGGTGGTGAAGGATCTCACCTGATCAATCCATTGAAAACGAACAGGGTCAAGGTCCTTAAGATAAACATTTAACGATATCTGACTGGATTGTCACCATATTTCTTTAACTGTTGCGAATCAATTAAATGACTTCATTTTATATTTAATTACGGGAAAATGTTTATTTGTAACTAGTGTTATGTAGAAACTTCTGACGTCTTGTTTTCCAGATAACCAACTCCACGTCGACTGTGGTCGCGTATAGACTTCCATCGGATGAGTTGGATGAGGCATCTCTGCAGTTGTACAATCACCTTAAAAGTCTTTTTCGACAGAGGGATGAATATCTTCAGGTGATTATCAAGTTTTAATGAATAGTCCAGTGGTAAGTGTGCTGAACTGTCTGCTATGAGATTCAGGGTTCAAATCCCCTCAAGGACAAAATGTTATTTAATGGTTTCTCTGTAATTTGAGAGTAATCCAATAGGTATCAATCAGCTGCTTGATTGCTCACTTACATTAATTGTGTACAGTACATTAATTTGCCCTTATTGTAATTTGTAATTCTAATTATTGACGGTTTCTAGATTGTAACATGGGTAACTATTTCTAGGATACTTTGCACATTCGGTTGCCAATTTATTTATTTATTTTTACTTATGTACCTACATTCCTTCCTACGTATTTATTTGTTTATTTACTTATTTATTTTTTATTTACTTATTTACATGGTTGAGTTTTGTGGTTGTAGGAGATCCGGGCGTTGAATCTGACGTTGAACGAAGTTGATATAGATTCATCGCTGATGCATTCGATTGCAAACATCGACAATGGACTTCCGGAACTGATAAATAGATTTACACCAGGTGGCTCCACCAGCAGCACGTCCAACAAGAACCATCTCATGGTCGAAATAGCCGAGTGCAAAGCGAAGATGCGAAAGCTACGACAGGAACTGTTAGTAGCAGTCACCGAAAATTGATTCAGTCATTCGTTCATTCATTCATTCACATTATGTAGCACCTCTGAGAAGCGCTCGCAGCCAAACCCCAATATATGTGGGAGGTGCTGCATTGGCTCCCCTCCCTTCAGCACATCTCCTTTAGGGTCACGTCCTTGGTGGGGGAGGTGCCTCGCAGGGTCTGCACCCTCCTACCTACGAGAACTCTGCTGCCCTTTGTCTTCTAGCACTGGCCATTGTGCATTGCGCTCCTCTGATCATGGTGACTTGACAGTCCCATTTATGCACACGGCTACAATGCAGCACAAATCCTTTTCCGTAGTGGGTCGGACAACGTGGAACAAGCTCCCTCTAGCAATACGCAACCTCCCTAACATTACCTGCTCTCAGTTCCATTTGCTGCTTAAGACTATTTTCTTCCTCTTGGCCTGGGTTGGGAGCGCCTCTGAGTAGGAATCTTTAAGGAGCGCTATATTAATTTCAGTTGATTGATTGATTGATTGATTGAACCCCTGTGGAAAAAACAGCTTTCAAGTTTTTATTTCAATTCAATTCAATTTGTTTTCTTGTAACCGACAGCATATTTTACAATTATAGAAAATGCATACAGAATCTCAAGTTAGGACAATGTGCAAATCCAGAGAGATAGTTCCAAGTAGATGGCCCAATCACCGAAAAATTGCTACGCTGCATAGTTGAGGAGTTTCCGCAGAAGTTTGTAAATAAGTTTTTGTTTCCTTGACCTTTGAGGAGTTTCCTTGGAGGTCTGTAAACGAGTGTTCTTTGCATTTACCTTTTGAGTTCATTCCTTTATTTCAGAGAAGATCGCACAGATACTGTTTCAGAACTCGAGGATGAAGTGGACAGTTTGAAACAAACTGTTCAGAAGTTAAAAAACGAGGTATGCTGAGCTATTATATGAATATTCATGTTCTGTTGAATATTTACGAGGTACAGACATATTCTTATTGATGTTTAAATTTTTACATGTATTCCAGATTGTTACTGAGTTTGCATAATGCTCAAATTTATTTGCCTGTAGCTTATGCTTGTTCAAACAAAACATGTTAGTGTAGTTATAGGCCTACATTTCTAGGCCTAAATTTTGTTAATAATTGTTAGTATCCGAAGTGAAAGCATTTAATTTTATACATATCCGTGATTAGCAGTTTGCTTCATGCTCAGTTTTAATACACTTTAGCATACCATATGCAGATCCAAACTGATCAGTTTTGGTAACAATATGAATAATTTATTATCCATCTGATTAGCATCCAGCTCATTATTATTCATGACTTCAATGTTTATTAAATATTCGCACTTATTGTCCTGATATTCATTGTGATTAATGTTGAGGATGTTGATGTTATCATGGTATGTTGATTGACTTTCCGGATGTTCTTTTTATCGTACCCAGTGCTATTGGCTATGATGGGCAATGGTCTGCTTTTATGATTTCACTGTTTTTTCACTTTGACATCCTGATTAGTGTTAATGTCTATCATGACATACTTGTTATTAGACTGTTATGTCGTTATAATGTACAATGATGGGACCAATAAATGGGAATGTGGGTGGAGCAGAAAGCAAATTTTTGCCTTGGCAGGGATTTGATCCTCCAACCTGTCGATTGACAGTTCAAAATGTTCACCATTGGACTTTCAGGCCTCCTCTGGTTCTGTTAAAGCTGAATTATTTGGGATCTATGTAGCTGAACATTTTTTTGATCAGAAGTCATGCTTGCTATCGCTCCACACTTTTGTCATAGCTTGACCTGGCAGTGACTTCCAACACGTTGCCAATTGCCATCTGTCAGCAATGGATGGGAATCTATTGCTTGGTTCCACGTGTTTGCGTGGGCTCTCCACTGGTGACTCTTCTAGTTTCCTCTACAATTGTTTTGCTTGCTAATGACAGTTCTGTCTTAAGTAGTGGATTTTAACCTCATATAGATTAGTGCAGACAGCACTTTTGTGAGGTACTTAACACTATGACGACATGAGTGTACTAAAAGCAACTGGGAAACCAATGCAGCTGGTCAAAAAGTGTTAAAAGGTGCTATGGTAAATATCCGGATACAATATGTGGGGCATAAGGAAGTTACCGTATTAGTGTACGTTACTTCTGCCTGTCCTTTCATCTCGCTTATCTTCATTTCATCTTCATGTTCGTTACATCTTCATGTTTGTTTCATTTTCATGTTCGTTTATCTTTATAAATGCTGGTTCGCTGTTATCATGTTAGCTTTCACATTCGAGACTTGCGTTAGATGATTGATAGCAAAAAGGAAATTTACAGTACACGAGAAACTCCTTATAGTGCAGGCTTTGGGAGTGGTATCAGGAACATGTTTTCCAGCAGGTTGTCTTATAATGGGGTCATTTCAATAGCTGAAGTGAATGTTGGATCTGCATAAGAATTTATAATTGAAATGCTTGAGAGGCTCTTAAGATACGCTAAACAAGTGTTCTGTTACATTATGTTACATTACATTGTGTAAGCATTGTCAAGATGTGCAACTTGTAAGGGCAAGCGGACAGTCTGATTTTTGTTTTCAGCTTCTGTAAAAAGAAGCAGGTTACCATGGCTACTGTTGATGGAAATACATATTAAATGAACAAGTACTATTACGTTACTTTACCTAAATGGCACCACTAACTGATTGAATTTGTGAGGCAAGGTAGTTGATTGGGTGATGCCCAGTGTATTAAAAGTTGTTAATTGGTAATTACTTTGCTTTACCCAAGCTTGAAAAGCTGTGAATGTGATATTGCACATTCTGTTAACTAACCGCTGTTCTTCAATGGGATATTTCGTTACATTTTTCAGAACCTCGAGTTGATTCGTGATGCAAGGGCCGCCAAGGGCTACCAGGATGAGCTGGACATTGTCCGAGAGAAGGTTCGTCATAAATCTAATCTCTTCAATATGTAATGTACGAGAGAAAGTTTATTAGAAGTCTTAACACCTCTCAGTGTGCCACTACTTACTTACTAGCCATGGAAAGCTATTAAAGCTATTATGAAAACTTTGTTCCATCTTTCTTTCCTTCCTTCCTTCTTTCCTTCTTCCCTTTCTTCGTTCTTTCCTTCCTTCCTGCCTTCCATTCTTCCTTTCTTCCATTCTTCCTTCCAGTAATTATTATTATTTATTAGTAACTTCTATAGGACAATGTGTAAAAAATTCACAAGGCATCAACCGATGACGCACCAAAGCCTGTGCCCTCATCAGGTCAACATCACAAGATCAGTCACTGCGACAGTCCGCTCAGACTATATTGTTATGGAAGCTGGAAATGGAGTTAATAAATGTAATATGATAACAGTGCTTTACAAGGTACCAAAGTAGATGAAGAATTTTTCCCTGTCTTCCTGTTTCCAGGCGAGTCGAAGCGAGCGACTCGAGGCTGAGATCCAGCGATTCAAAGAGAAGCTCAACGACCTCGAGTTCTACCGAGCTCGGGTGGAAGAACTGCGCCAAGACAATTCCGTTCTTCTGGAAAACCGGAATGTCATGGATGAGCAGTTGGAATCGGCTCACAAACGAATTGAGACGGTTGTGGGACTGGAAAGCGAGCTGAAGAAATACAAGGAACAACGGGATGCATTGGCCGTGGTGGGTGTGATGTGGTTGATGATGCAGAAAAGAACATCATGGGCACAGGATATTAAATAAGGATAATGATAGCCATAACCATAATTTTATTGAATAATGATAATGATAATAATAATAATAATTAATAATTTATACCGTAATTAATAATTACTAATAAATAATAACAATATTAATAATGATGATAATAATGACAATATGATTTATGCAGCACTGTTTATCTTGGCCGAGGCTGGAGAAAAGGGGCAAGGGCGCTGTACTTGAGTGCAAAAAATCAATTATTATTATTATTGCAAACTTTTTAACGATTGCAATATGAATTTTGAGAAATGTGAATCTGAAGCATAGTCATGTTATAGTTTAAAAAGATAGGTTTTGAGCTGTGATTTATATGTCACCAGAGATGGGGTGTACTTTTCACATGGTCAGAAAGACTGTTCCCTACAGTGGGTTCTGCCACAGAGAAGGAACAGTCGGCAAATTTAATAAAAGAGTGCAGTGCTTGCAGTTAACTGCACAATGAGGATGTGTTGGCCACAGTAAAAGTAACCTTTTAATAATGCAACTCATGTGCTCACATCTTAAAAAATAGACATTTGGTCGTATGATGTGGTTGAGAGAAGAAACAGTGGAGGAAAGAATACCAGGGACCTTGGTAGTAGAGCTGTACCGATTAAACGGCCATACGCGTAATCGGGCCGATTATTAGAACAATCGGTATAATCGGGTATCGGCAGAAATAATCGGTTAATCGGTGCCGATGTCAAAATTGTGCTATAATTTAATAATTTTACTTGAATTATTGCATATTCCAAGTTTTTCATCGATTTTCATCTATCGTTTTACGTCCCTTATTATTTATGCATTAAAACATATCGTCAACAACTTTCCAACTTAGTTTAAACGTCCACCTTTATAGTTGTGACGATAGATTACTGGTTTATGTTTCTGAACCGAACATTTTGACTAAACAAATAATGAAATATTCGGTCTCATAATGGGTACTGGCAGTTTAATAATCGGCTATAAGCGGTATCGGTATCGGCAATTTAATAATCGGCTATACGCGGTATTGGCATAATCGGCAAAAAGCGATATCGGTACAGCTCTACTTGGTAGGAATGACTAATTTAAAAGGTAAAACAGGTAACACTTCTGTGGAAACTTCGAGGTCAGAGGATCTCTGGCTGAAGCACAGACTTGACCCCAGCAATCCTTTGTAGCTTTCCAGCTGGCATTGAACCCAGTGGATTGCTGTCTATAGCTTTGAGTCATTGTTTGTTTTAGGAGTGTGACCGACATCGCCAGAAGGCGCAGAGTCTCATGGAGGAGAACGCACGACTCGAGTTCGAGAAGAAAGTCCATCTCGGCCAAAGCTCTTGTCTCGAGGAAGAACTTCAGAAAGTCTTGGAGCTGGCCAACAATGGTTCGTTAGGGTTTAGTTGATATTTATTTTTTTATTCATTATGCATTTATTAAAGACCGTTATCTAATGACCATTATCATCATGTGTTTATTAAGTCTGCTTTCTAATGACCACGCATGAATCGATGGCGCTGAGGAATTGTGAGTGAAGGACTTAATCAGGGTCCCTAATCAGTAACCGTCTGAGGGTAAGCTTGAACCTGTACACTCCATGTTAAAAGATGAGTGGTCTAACCATTCAGCTACTGTGTAACGCAGATGGATATACAACAAAATAAGGAAATACATAAATAAGTTATCTCTTGTTCAGGTCCACTGTATGGAACTACATTTGTTATAGGGTTTGAGGAAGCAGTCATACCTGCATTCCAGGTATAAAAGGAAAACTAGCCCCCAGTTTCAACCCCTTTGCACTAACCCAGGGGTGTCAAATCTTCTAATTGTGGGCAGTGGCAATATTTTCAAGCAAGTGGTGGGCCAGGGTGCTGAAGACACCTAAGCAAAATGGGGTAGGGATCTGAGAGGGAGCTTGGTGCGAACATCCCCAGAAAATTTTCGCAAAACTGGATCTCAATTGGTGCATTTTTTAGCATACAAACAATAAAATTAGACTTTAAAAATTTTAATTTTGATCTTCATTTTCAGTCATGAACGTCACATAAGTTTTATTGTCAAATTGTGAAGTCTTTTTGTGAATGCTCCGCGGGCCAGAAAAACGTCATCAGCAGCCCAGAAATGGTCCCCCGACTGACTTTTTGATGCCCTGTACTAACCATTCAGTATTTCTGTAATGCCTTCTCTCTACTAAATCTTGGTGGTACACAGTCGTAGCAGATGTAATTTCTTATGCAGCTATGTGCAATTCAGTGATCTGTATTAATTGATTTTCTGATTTCAGATTCCACCAATTCTCTTCACAACCAGATGTCACAGGCGGTCAACTCCCAGATGCTTCGGCTGGAACTAGAAAACAAGCGTCTGAAGCAGGACATGGAACAGATGAAGGAAAACACAATGCTGGAAAGCGCATCCAAGATGCTCGCCCTCGAAAAAGAAAACTCGAGGCTGGCTGCGAAAGTGGACAAGTTTCTCGAGTCGTCGGGACA
The DNA here is from genome assembly GCA_020284085.1 of Aporrectodea caliginosa. NCBI lineage: Eukaryota > Metazoa > Annelida > Clitellata > Crassiclitellata > Lumbricidae > Aporrectodea > Aporrectodea caliginosa. The sequence continues at coordinate 332,230 of JACEVL010004609.1, forward strand.
GGAGGAGAGCCGATGTCTGGACTTGGAACACGTCAATCAGGATCTGACCCGGGAGAAGAAGGTCCTCGATGAGACGATCGAGACCCTGAAGGAAAGCTCTGAGAGGCAGGTCAAGGAGCTGGAGAAGGAGACGGACCAGCTGACCCAGGTCATCCAGTCCCTGCGAGAACGCAGCGAGAAAACGAACGACCTACGAGTCAAGGATTTGGAGTCAGAAAACAAGAGGCTGAGCGAAACTCTCAGGGAGTGCATGACGCAGGTTGCTCAGTTGGAGCAGGAACAACGTGCATTGAACCGCAAGTGCAAACAGCTTGGGGACGAAGCGGACCGGTGTAAGACGCTCGAGGAGGAAGTCCAAAAGTACGAGCTGGCAAACGAAGAGCTTAGAAGGAGGGTTGACGGTTTACGGATATCCTGCGATCGGCAGAACAGCCTTGAAAGTGAGCTGTCGACTGCCGAAAGTGAGAACCAGAAACTTGCGAGAACCATTGAGGCTCTACGGAAAGCTGTTTCGACGAAAGAGAAATTGGAACAAGAGAATGCAAGTCTGACTTTGGAGTCCCAGAATCTGAAACGGAGTCTCGAATCGGCAAGAGTCTCTCTCGCACGAATCACTGAGCTTGAGAGCGAGAAAGATGGAATAAACGAGCAGGTCCAGCGAGCAAAGGAAGCTGCTCGAATCGACCGGCTCCAAGTGGAAAAGCTGGAGCAGGAAAAGTTTAACCTGAACGCAGAGAGACAACAACTTCAGAAGAATCTCGAGGCGTCGAAGGAGAAAATCCGAGAACTCGAACAGGAGTTAGAGAAGTCGGAGAATTGGAATGCAGAGCTCGTGCAAAAGGTGGAAGAAGCAAAACGATCTTATAAGCACCTTGAAGAGGTGGAAAAGTGGGCTGGAGAACTGGAGTCGGAGATGGACCAGCTGAAGAAGGACAAGGCGGCTTCAGACAAGGAGAACAAGAAACTGAAACAGTCTCTAAATGAAAAGGAAGGAGCCATTGATGACTTGGTCTCTAAAGTTGAGGAATTGGATCAAGATCGCAGAGGTGTTTTTTTTGGCCGAGCCTATTTTGTAATTATAATCATAATTAGTGACATCTATCGTGCCGGTGTCTAATGTACTAGGTGTCAATCGAGGGCGCACCAAACTTAAATGGCATTCAGGTCAATATCTAGAAGATCTGTCTGTAAGACAGAGAGGAAGCTATGATGCATAAGCAATTTGAAAAAGATAGCTTTGTAGTTATAATACAAAGCTATCTATGTAGTTGAGAACGAAAATGACATAAGCAACTGAGCAGAACGGACAGACGCACCTTACTTTCTCTGACTTTTCCTTCTCTATCTTACCTTACTTTGCATTCCTTAACTTTATTACATATATAGCTATATTAACTATAGCTTTTCTGTCCTTACTTTGTCTTCTTTCTGTACTTGTTTTGCCTTCTTACTTTACCCAGCCTTAATGAACCTTTCCTGAACTGTGGCTTTTTAATCTGTCTTTAGCGCAGCGGCAGTTGGCAGAAAGAAATCGGGAGATCGAGGCCAACCTCTGTGAACTGGAGAAGGAGAATCTTGGACTGATCCAGAGTTCTAGCGTTGACAAGAAAACGATTGGCACACTTCGAGAGGCAAGTCTTTCTCTTCCAACTTTACAATTTACGGTACAGCGTTTAACACAGCAGCTACACGTATACCTTGTGTATTCAGTCATGCGAAGTCACCCAAGACATACCGTATGATGCAGCTTGTAAATCAGTCTTTATGTAAGTGGATAGTGCTAAAGTATGGCATTTGACAAAGGAGCTGTGCATAGAAAGCATGAACTTATAAATGCAAAGTCGTCGGGGACTTGCCTTGTGATAAATGGTCTAAACCAGGCGATGTGTAAAAAGAATTATGTCGAAAAGTTTATATTTTAGTGCTACAACGCAGTTCTATTAAGGCACATTAACCAGTACAAAGTGTTCAGTTACATAGCTTGGAGGAATACCGTATGTCTGTCGCTTTGAAGCAGTTGAACTGTAATTGATATAAGAGATTTATATAGCCCCTGCCTTTTCAAGAGAGACTCATCAGAGGTGCTGTCGTAATAACAGAAAATCAGGATCGATCTGAACAGTTTTCAAGTGCTTAAGGAATAGAGAGTATGGACTCGTTAATGTGAAGTCATCACATTAAAGAAGCTCATGTCGTAAGATGTTAGGTGACATATTCGAGAAAGTTGAACTGACGGTGTTGTGGTGTTTGTGTGGACAGGACTTGGTGAAAGAGAAGATCCGTTGTCAGCAGATGCAGACTGATCTGGAGAATCTCCAGAGGCAGATGAAGATGGCCAACCTCAGCCTAGAAAAGTCCATCGTCTCCGGAATCGCTCGAGATGAAGGGTGAGGCGCAATGCCGTTCATTCGTAGGAGGTTCTGTGGCATAGATGTAAAAAACGGTAAAATAAAAATAAAAAACGGAAAAAAACGTCGTTTTAGTGAAAAAAATAAAAAACGAAAAAAAACGAGAAAAAAACGGAAAAGAAAATAATTTGACTTTGCTACATCTTCGACTGCATTTTAAAATTAAAAACCTTTTTTTACACAATTTAATTTTAATCAGCAAATAACATAACTTTATTAGTAAACACAAAGTAACAGTAATCTACAACGATTATTTTCTTTTTCATAAGTTTGGTGTAAAAAGAAATTGAGAAATTAAAAATATTGAAATCTTTACAAATTTAAATTATAAACGTAAGTCCACACAGATTCATGCTGACATAGATCTAAGCAATTAAAAACTAAACTTTTTTAGTTGGCCTGAGGAGTTTACTTAATTAAAAATTGTAGGTCTACTTACAATTATGACATTATGAGAACTTGACAGGAGTAATATCCGTCAGTTTATCAGTCAATCAGAGATTACTGAGTACAAAGACAACATTTCGCATTTTGGATAACTTAGAAATTGAAATAACTTTTATAAATGTTATTTCCTGTACTGTGCTGTTTATTTCTCAACTGATGACACTAAATAGTGACGTAAATTAGATGAATCCTTGAAAGGACGGAGACAACGTAAGGGATATCAGACAAAACTAAAATTAAACAAATAGTAACAGACAGTAAATAAATAAATGAAGTTACATACAAAAAATAAAAAACGGAAAAAAACGAGACGAGAAATAAAAAACGAAAAAAACGAGGTTTTTTGGAGAAAAATAAAAAACGAAAAAAACGTTTTTTACAACTATGTTCTGTGGTACCTCGTGCAATCGAATGCTGGTCCTTCTTCTCTTTATGTGTTGGACATTTAACTGTTTATATGTTTATTTAGTTTAGTCATCTGTCACAAAGTTAATAAATCTTAATATAAAGGCTATTGGTGGGCTGGAGCTAAAGTTTGGCAGGTGGAAGTATGGATGGATGGATGGATGGATGGATGGATGGATGATGGAGGTAGGAAGGGAGGGATGGAGGTAGGGAGGGAGACATGGATGGAGGGAGGAAGGGAAAGAGGTATGGATGGAGGTGGACGGAATGGAGGGATGGTTGAAGGGAAGGATGGGTGGAGGGAGGGAGGAAAGTAGGATGGATGGATGGATGGATGAGTGGGATATGGATGGACAGGTGGGAGAGCCGGCAGACCGATGGTTGGTTTTAGCCTGGAGAATAGATTCATAAGTTTGAGAGTTTGATTTTTGTGTGTGTCATCAGAACGTTCAAGAACCTGGAATGCAGAATGGATGAAGCGATTGAAAACAGGATTAAGAGCAAGGAGGAGCAGATCCATATGCTGGAAAAACAGTGAGTTCCAGTCAATACTTCATAGCAGATGGATTTTCATTGTTTATTCCTTCCTTCCTTCGTTTCTTCATTCCTTCCTTTCTTCATTCCTTCCTTTCTTCATTCCTTCCTTACTTCATTCCTTCCTTTCTTAATCCCTTCTCTCCTTCCTTCCTTCTTTTCTTGCTTGCTTGCTTCCTTCCTTACTTCCTTCCTTACTTCCATCCTTCCTTGCTTTATTCTGTCCATCCTTCCTACCTTCCTTTTGTTCCTTTCTCCTTTTCTTCCTTCCTGTCTTCATTCCATTCTTTATTCTTTCCTTCCTTCTTTCCTTCCTTCCTTCCTTCCTTCCTTCCTTCCTTCCTGCCTTCGTACTATCCTTCCTTCCTTTCTTCCTTCCTTCTTTCATTCCATCAATTCTTCCTTCTGTCCAATACACCCGTCCTTCCTTTCTTCCCTCCCTTCCTCGTTTCATTTCGTCCTTCCAAGTTAATGGGTTCGCTACCTGTTGATCACACGCGTCTGACCACACCGGCGTTTTCATCATGCAACATCAATGCTATCCATCCTCCGTAAGTTCACTTGAAGTTACATGTTTGGTATTCAAAGCGTAAATGTTGTTGTTTTTGTTTTTCTACTGAAAGACTTGATGAGTACAGAAGTCGCAATGCAAAACTGCAGACGGAACTGAATGCTTTGAAGTTGACCGGTGGTGATGACCATTATGGTCGCAGTCCAGGCCAGGAGAGGTAAGTCCAGACAATAGGGTTATAGGTCATTATATAATGGACAGGTGAACTGTCTTTAACCCTGTAGGTCAGGGATGGCGAATCCATGGCACATGTGCGCAAAGTGGCATGCATACAGATTTTTCAGGCATGCGGAATTCATTAATGTATTGTTACGGAAATGTGTGTGTTGTAGGACTTTGGTTGTCACGCAGCGTTACAGTCAGTCGCCAAGTGCCACACAAGATATCATCAATCTCAAGGATCACATCATCAAACTCGAAAGAACCGTATGTCACCATTCTCTACATCTAAAAGGCTTTATTATCCTATAATTTTTATTATTTATTTTTTACCTAACAGTTGCAACAAGCTCTAGCGCTAAAAAATGCTCTGGAGATTTAATAAACTGAACTCTATGGAACAGTTAGAACTTGTCAAGAGTAGTACAGAAAATGATGGCATTGAAGCACATTGGATTATGATAGCAGCATCCTTAAACAGATAACTGATAATATTAATAATAAGATAACTGACAATAATAATAATAATAATAAATTGTAATAACAATAATAATAACAGTATTGGTTAATGATAATTTATTAATATTCTGATAATATTTTTATATTTATCTGTTTCTGGCAATTAAATTTTTATCATTTTATTCTTATTGAAATTCGAGGCAGAAATGTACCTAGGGAATACAAAACTTTTGAGTCACAAGGAAGATATATGAAAAGTGGTCCTCACAAGGATAATGGAGGCTTTAGTATAGTTCAGGTGGGATGTTGACTGTCGTGTGTATACTGTAGTGTATTTCAATTGCAGAACGCAACCTTGGAGGAAGAGAACCGCAACATCAAGAGACAGAACTCTGACCATCACGACCATATTCAGCAGCTCCAGTCACAGAACTCCCAGTGGCAGATGCAGCTCCTCTCCTTCCAGACGCAGCACAATTCGCTTCAATCTCAGCTCGCCAAAATCCAGGTGGAAAACACGACCATCGTCTCACAAAATGCTTCGCTCACCAAACAGAACAAGGACCTCCAGGATGAATGCAGCCAGACCGAGTCGGTCGTGACTCGCCTGCGTCGCGAGCACGAGGAGTTCGCAGGGACTCACGAAGCGCTCGAGAAAGATCTTGTGGCGCTTCAGCGAGTTCACGAGCAGCTGACGAGCGAGCACGACGCTCTGATCATCAAGCATGCCTCGCTGAAGGACGTCCACAGGGGGTCAAAGGCCGACGTCAGACATCTTCAGGAGCGCTGCTCGGAGTTGACTCGCGAGAAAGAGACGATCTCGCAGATGAAGAAGATGCTCGAGCAGGACAAGGAGAGTTTGAGGTCGGAGTCGCAACACTATGAAACTCTTCAGACAGACTACATCCACGTTCGAGAGGACAACCTCCGTCTGTTGAATGCAAACGATAAGCTCAACTGTGAGCTGCAAGACGGGCAGAAGGAAATGAGAACGCTGAAGACGGAGATTTCGCAGCTGAAGGCAAAGAACGATGACCTGGTCGCAGAAAATGCTGATTACCATAAGCAGATAAGCGATCGGAACGCTGAAATCTCCAAGATGATCTTTCGTTTAGAGGTAGTTATTTGTTGTGTACCTCTTAGACACTGTGTTTAGCTCAATCAAAACCCTTTGTTGTAAACTAGTTTAGTACGTAGGCTGGAAAACTCTCTTGTTAAGATTTGATGGGAGCAGGGGAGAAGCTGGCATGAAGATCAGAAGGTTTGGGTTCGATACCCGCCAGCCCCAAAGGGTTGACTCAGCCTTCCACTCCCTGGGATGACTTAAATTGAGCCAGTAGGACAGATTGGCACCTTGCAGGTTGCCATACAGTGAAATTCGACTCCTGTTAAACTTGTTATCTTCTGTTACTACTATAATCATGTAACCTTACTGCATACTTGTCAGTTTGAATTAATAAACGAATATTATTATTATTTTTATTATGTTAATTTAAATGATGGTGATGTAGTGTTAAACAATGCAACAAATGCACTCATTAAGCTAAGTAAGATATAGTGTTGTTGTAGTTCTTGTAGACTGTAGAGGTGCTTTATAAATATGCAGATCGTATGTATGGCTGTAGGAGACGACTCAGTGGGTTTCAAAGCTGGAGGAGGAGAATCGAGCGCTGATGATGCAGCTCAAGTTACTCATCACCCAGAACCAAGACCTTCTGACTCAACTCCTCGAAAGCAAAGATCAATATGTCGTCGAACAAAAGGCTTATGTGTATGCTTCCTATTGACTCATTGCCTAAACCTAATTTAATCCTTTGTATGCTGATTCCATTGTTATCTGAAATATAGGTAGAATTTGAGACGATTTTGAGAGTTCCATATCGTGAGGTTTCTTGTGTTGAGGTGTATCCCGATTCGCGACACATTGGGTTTTTACTGGGTATTTGCATTTGGTTTGATTTGAAGCAACCAAAAATTGATGTGCTTTACTTTATAACGTAGAAGTCATTAGATTACATTAGATTAGGTTAGATTAGATGAAGATTATGTGCATTCTGAGTTTTTCAAAATACTGCTGTATATGTATGTGTTGTAGCGAACGGTTAGCGGATCTACGAAGGCAGAAAGAGAAGCTTGAAGAGAGAATCATAGAACAGTACAAGCGATATGATCCTGCCAAGACAAAGTTAGTATGCAACATTTTTGATAAAATAACAAATAGAGGTTCCTCTTTGGAGGCACTCATGAAAAATCTGGTAATTATGACAACTGTGCATTTAATCATTTACAGCCAAATGTACAATACAATACAATGTAGCTGTATTTGATATTGGTCTTCTTCCAAAGTTCTGAATTGCACACATGATCATATGATAGAACAATTGCACAACGCTTGGTGCTAGAATGCATCGCTTTTTTATAAAAAGGATTTCTCTGAGTATCATTTACATGTGCTATATAAAATTTTTTTGTAAATACCAGTTTCACCAGCAGTTTTGTAAATTTAGGTTTTTCATTTTTTTTCCAGAAATAGAAGTATAACGGCCAACATCATGAAGAAAGCAAAGCAAATGATCAGAGTAAGATCGTTTAGAATGTAATTGGATTTGCATTTTTTAAGTGAGATTCTTTCGTACAGGATCTGTTAAAATTGAGAACAGAAATCTGGAAATATCTTTTTGTCGTGGTGGGAATTTGAACTTGTGACCTTTGAATGTGCAGTCTAGCACAGCTACTGCTAGACTCTAGGGCACCTCAGGGTGTATTGCAAACGCTATATGCAGTTCATGAATTTGTTAGATTACTGTTGGCCACAATTGACTAATGCTTCTTCCAAGTAAAGTAAGTAAGTAAGTAAGTATATTCTTTATTCAACCAATTGCATATCCGCACTTTGGTGTACATACCTACATTTATACAGAGTATAACATTCTTATTATAAGAACTCGAATAACACTGTGCTTGCTTGAAAACTGCCGCAATATGTAATTATTAAAAATGCTATTCAATCTGTTAAAAGACATTAGGTTAGGGGGACTCATCCATCTCGTTTCCTCTTGCTTTTGAATGCCTACAGTATTTTTCTTCATGGAACTGTTCTGCTGATTGCGATGTGGTGTTCATTAAAACGACCAATTCAATTCGATATTTTCCAGGGTAAAAGTCGTGAGCAAGGAGTGCCAGGCAATGACTCAGTGTTGTCCGACAGCCTCGAGGGCTCATCTTCATTTGGATCTGGATCTGCTGGTTAGTTAATATTTATTTATAAATTAACCAATAACATTTCTTAATATATTTAAATAAATGAACATATTAACAAAATATATGACTTCTAATACTAGTTAGAAGCACTATTCATATATTGAACGGCGGCGCCCAAATGTCCTGCCTTGCTCCAGGAAAAAGATCCAAGGTTCCCTCTGCACCAGCCTAAACTGTGTTAAATGTCATGAAGTTCAGAACATTTATCAGTTAGCATACATTGCTGGGATGACTAGAAAAATCACCTACTCGTATTCTTTGAGTATTGGTTAGCTACTGATTTACGTCGCCCTCCTCGTTTATCCAGGCTTGTGACTGGCACTAGCAGAGTACAGGCAGCGACAGAGTTATTCTTCGAGAAGTATCTTGTCTGGTGTAATTGTAATCTGAAATTGTAAATGTAATCAGAAATTTATATAGTGCCTCTTCAGGAGACTTGTCAGAGTTGTGTGTATGTGAATGACTCTCTGGTATGGAGACTGTATAAATCAGTTATTAAAATTACTGTTCTGTTGCGTCAATTTTCATTTTCTTACCGAATATTGTAAGTTTTCTTACCGAATGTTTCAATTTTCTTACCGAATAGTGCCATCTAGTGAGAGTTTGGCAGTGCCAGAACGGTCTGACAGACAAGCAGTGGACCAAGTCGATGGAGAAGCCTGTTCGCCTGCTGCAGAATCAAGAAGCCAGGATCAGGTCAAACTCAGTACGTACCAAGTGAAAGATCGCTCTTCCGTCTGTTGTTGGTCTTCTGTAATAATTCTTTTAGACACTTGTGTCCATACATTAGACACTGGTGCTGCTGTTGTATGTATATATATATATGTATGAGAACACTTAATATAGCACATTTTATGTAACTCACGAAGAATTTTAATTTATTTGATGTTATATGTTACAGGTCCACTAAATATATTACACGCTCGTTTGGATTAACGATAGAAGTATATTATTTTAAATGCATGCTGTACGATAAATTATAACTTAAAAATGAACAGAGGTGAAACTCGAACAGAAAACTGTGGAAAACTGCTTCACCAAAGGCAGAACATTTCAACCAGAAGCAGCCTTTTCATCACAGCAATTCTATCGGTCGTATCAGATATGAGACAGACAGCAACAATATCCAAATCTAATAGGAGTCGCCGTTCTCAACTATACTGTACAAATATTCTACTAGCAGAGCCTGGGCTAGTATTCCTGGAGTCGCTAACAGAACCATTGGCAACTGACTTGGAGAGTTAGTGGCTGACTTAGTGACTCAGCCGACTGAGTCAGTTGCTTATCGACTGACTCAGTCGCTTAGGCTCATTGACTGACTTAACAACTTGGGCAATCGGGTACCGGTACGTCTAACAATAAAATGCATTTTACGGCATACTGTAGACTATAGTCTGAACTGACTGTGCCGTAATTTTCCGTGGGCATTAGATAGGACCCATATGGCATATGGGCTCTAATCGGCTCTATATGGATCCAGTATGGCATAATGGGAATGTGGGTCCTGTATGAGCTTCGCTTCACGTGGGATTATGACACTGTACCGCTGTTTAAAGACACTGAAACCAGCGTATTTCAAAGCGATGTTTGCGTCGAAGAGACGGTATTTTCTACATGTATTAAAAACGTGCGTGATGTCAGGTAATGTGACAGAGAAATCTGACCGTTGGTAGTAAGTCTAAATATAGAATTCTAGATTCTTTGGAAGTGTATAGCTAGTAAAAGTAAGTAAGCAGTACTAGGTAGGCTATAAGGTAGTAAATAAATAACTGATGATATTCATTCATTTCATTATTCATTACTTGAATTTGTATAGCGCCTCTTCAAGGGAACTACTCAGAAGCGCTCCCAACCCAAGCACGGCCAAATAGGATCATTTTAAGTTGAGAGAGGAATGACTGAGAAGGGGTTCTAGGAAGGGAGTGGAGTGTCAGAGGTAGGCCATTCCAGGTCGAGGGGCCAATCACAGAGAAGGCACGGCTCTGCCTGGTGGAGGTACGAGCAAAAGGGACAGAGAGAAGACCCTGTTCAGCTGAACGGAGGGAGCGCGAGCCTCGAGCACTAAGGGTGGGGGCTACAAAGCTCAATAAGGTAGGCAGGAGCAAGACCCAGCAGGCAGCGTCAAACTAGGGCAGCTACCCTATATTCGATACGCTGCCTAAGCGGGAGCCAGTGAAGAATGTCGCGCATATAGCTGTATTAAGTGAACAAAGACCGATAGCAGTCTAATATATAGCTTTGCGACTGGTTCCGACTGGAGTGGTTAGTTACTGGCGGATAGCGGCTGTGCTGGGGACTATTGGCTAGCTAACATAGAAACAGGGTCTTTCCAGACCAAACCTAAATGTCAAGCTCCCTTAGGCTATAATGTTCTGAGCTTACAATTAGAAAATAATGAGCACTGTATTATGTGTGAAAGCAGAGAAAAACTGCATTTCTGTGTTCAGAACTGCAGATAGAGCGATGGTGCTACAAAGTGTATTGTTGTCTATTGTAGGGCAGAGAAAAACTCTGCTGATGGATGCCAGCCAACAGACGGCTCAGAGTGAGTAAGACGATTCTTGATTTTGGTTTCACTTGAAGAACAGTTGTTTCAGTGAGCAGGTTTGAAGCCACAATTGCAGACCAAGCACACTGCCCTGCTCAATCTAATGAGAACGAGCAGTAACCCCATTTTTTTTATTAATTTAGAGCACTTATTAGTGCGCAATCTGTAGATACAAATCCGAGGAACAGACGTATGTTTGCTGGGAGCAAAGGTCACAGTAAGAAAGGAGTTGAAAAGTTGGACTGTCCGTAAGTTCGTAAAGACTGCAACTTGAGCCCATCGTGCCTTCTGGTGTGTGTTGGACCGTCCTCCTGGAACAGTCTGCCACTGCACTTATATACTGTGGCCTTTGACTCTGCAACATACATTTGCAAACTGTCTTAAAATGCACTTGTTTACATCTCTTCGTTATTTTGAATGAAGTTTCATTTCACTTAGTGTAGCATAAGAATAAGGAAAATAATTTTGTGAGGTAATTAATAGGTGCTTTATTGAGTCTAAGTCTTTTCTTGCATACAATACAATACGACTGCATTGACATATATTGACTGCACTGAACAACTTGAACAACTATGAGTGAAGTGCTTAATCAAAGTCTCTAAACAGTAACTGTCTGCATAACTCTGAACACTGTGAAAATCGCTGCAGATAAAAGAAGAAGTCTGATTCTTCTGAGCGCGTCGACTTCTGCAAATCGAGCGAATGCAAATGGTAGCAGTCGAGAGATTTCGACAAACACTCCATCGGACAGAGAAGACCTTCCAATCACGCTCAACGAGTTCCTACAGGAATGCAATCGGTCTCCAAAATCAAGGGTCAGTTGTTGACAAAGTGCAGTCAAAAATACAGACAGGAATGCACGTGATCACCAAAATGAAAAGTTTAGAAACACAGGAATGTCTCCTAATGATATAAATATTTTTTAGATAAAGAGATAACGGATCCCAAAGTTAGTTGTGCTCTATAAAATTATTGAAGTATAAATACAGCAGAGATGGGTAACGAATCAATTAGATTCTAATCGATTAGTCAAACAGCTAATTCTAATTCTGATTGTTTAGGTACAAGATTTTTTTTATTCTGATTCTTTTTGATTAGCAAATTTCAGCAGCTAATTGTATTTCTAATCGATTAGCAACATGACTAATCGTGCCCATCTCTTAAATACAACCATAATAATTAGTATGCTGGATTGTGAACCCAAAAGTAAAGGTCTGCACCAAGGCCAATGTTGAGACATCTACTCCACTGGAGTCCCTGTGTAAGAACAAGAAGAGCAGTCCCTTAAGTTGGCTTGAGCACCAGCCATGGGTATGAAGCGTTGGCAACTTCATTTGCCTCGGCATATGAGGACTGTAAGCCAGTCTTCTTGCTCGCCGTTTCATCTTCCCACCAACAGTGTATGTTGTGCTTACGACCTTAAAAGGATTTTTCTTAGAGCCTTAACTGTCTTGCTAATCTTTCAGTGTAAAAACCATGTAATTGATGATAATAATAATATTCTTTATTGAAACAATCCGGTTGAGAAACCGCAACCGGTTACAGTCTACAGTTATGATGTGCTAATGGCCTTTAAAAGATTTATGCTAGAGTTGTGACTGTCTTTTTAATCTTTCAGTTTAAAAACCATCAATTGATGCAGTGTACGTTGTGCTAACAACCTTTAAAAGATTTCAATTAGAGCCTGTCTTTTCAATCTTTCAGCGCAAACTTCTCGTCGAGAAGCAGGTCGCTTTGGACGACAACATCGATTCGGTGAGTGACATTACCCAGAAGCCTCTACGACCTCGTCAGCCGATCATCCCCGACCGAGACGTCGAGGATCATGCCAAGACCGCTCTGAGACACTTCCAGTCAGAAATGAACGTGTCCTCTGCTCGGGACATTGACCCGAGGTTCTGCACCCTGCCAAACAGGAACGGGCCTTCACAGGAAAATCGATCCAGGCCAGTGATCCGGCCCAGAGTTCGTCCTTTGCCTTCCTCTCGGCCGGTGAGCGCCATGGAGCCGAGTTTCGCCGGGCAGGGCATCGACGCGCAGCAGGCGATGTGGTGTCGCCAGAGCGCCGTGGTTCCCCAGCAGCCGTACAATCCGCCGCAAACTGGTTCTCGTTATTCCATCGCGCCGGAAGAGAGTGCCGTCCCTGCGCCAGCAAACCGCAGAGCTAAACCGATGCGATCGCAGAGTCTTTACGCAAACGAAACAGGTTACTACCACAAAGGAACATCCCGGGCACCGACAGCTTACGACGAAGAGACGCAGAGGTATCAGCCGTTGAATGTTAATTCCGACAATGCCTCGTCACCATACAATAGAAGGAATGGAGGTAACGATATGTATGGGACGCCATCCAACGATAGAGCGTACTCTAGTCAGCTGCGAAGCAACGATGTCCAATCGAAGTCGCGTGGTGGTTCCGTTCCTCCAGAAGATCAGCCGACTGCGGGTTACGGCGGGGACTCGAGCGGGCATCCGGCGGGACTGCACTCTTCCGGTGACGCTGGACTCGGGTCTCAGTACAATCCGGGAAATGTGCGCCACTTGGTTCACTCTTTCCAGCAGGCACTGAAACCCGGGGGCAGCAACAACAGCACCCCACTGCACTCGCAGAACACAAGAGACCGAAGAGCTAGACCCGGTTCTGCGGCGGCCGCTCTGAGCACCGTGGGCGCCACGTCCTCAGGTGCTCCGTCGCATTCCAGCTTCGAGAACTCGAAGGGTATTTATTCGCCAAGAGTACTTGCGGGTACTCAGTTACGGCTGGAAGACAGAATGGACTCTGGTAGCTCTGAAGTGAGGCCAGACACGAACGTGTGTGTTGTGCGACCCGCTTCGGGGAGGAGTCTCCCACAGCCCCCACCACCTTCAAACGAACTAACTCACGTTAGGAACGAATCTTCTGCGGGAGCTGGCAGTGGAACGCCCACAGCGCGGCCATCATCCGCCAAAGCTGCCAAACCGTCTGTGTACCTTGACTATGGCTGCGTATAAATCCTCTGTTCTCCGTACAACAGAGCATTTCCGTATGACCCTACCGAAAGAAGACGTGGATTGCTTCCGACTTTTAGAAAGCTTTGAACTAGTATCCTTCCCTCTGTGATAATAATACTGCTGCCCATCATGCACTGAATATCGGGAAAAAAACCTTTTCCAACGCATGAAAGAATCTTCCTGCTTTCACGCTGTTTTAAATATGATGGAAAGGACGTGTTTTGAAAGCAACCAATTGGATGGTGTGTTGTGTGCGGCATTGGTTTGTGAGGCACTGTAGACCTAGCTTCAATTTTATACAGCTTTAAGCAATGCTTACAGATGCCACTGCCAACTTCTGCACTTTTTTGAGCACTTAAAGTTAGAAGACTTACTCCGTTAATATATCATGTCACAGTTACAAGTTGAGTGTCGTACAACGTTTAGGCTCATTCTTAAAACAAAATAACTTGGATTAAACAAATACAGTGTGGACTCGTTTATGTGCTCCAAGTTGCACACCATTCAGTGTTTTACGGCAGTATTTTAAAATGTATTTGGTCATTGTTTTTTATGGAACGATATATACAGAAGTTCACAATTTCATGCTAACAATTTCTGGCAATGGAGTCCGGTCATAATTGTGTGTTATATGCTAACCTTGGAGTAGGCACTAGCTAGAAGACTATATATACGTTCAGCACTATTTGATACCTTGATAATAATTTATTCGTTAGTAATAGGAAGTAATCCAGAGCATAATTAATTAGTGTTCTGCATTAGAAATAATAATCAAGTGCGTGTCAATATGTTTGGCTGTCGTCCTGTTTCTTGTGTTGATAAGAATACTTAAGTTTTAACATGACGTAGTACACATAGCTATGCAAAGATATATTTTTACTATTGCATGTGTGTTATATGGGAATCACTGCTGCTTTTTGGCAAATACACTAGAAGCTCCTTGGAATACTTTAAAAAGAGCCAGCTTAATTTTACTTCGTGGCCAAGTCGAAATGTTCCGTGAAGGCGAACAAAATTTTGGGATCCTTGTATCCGACTGCGTTATATTAGAGTTTGCGTTTTAATGATGGACTTTGGAAGGAAGCTTCAGTGTAGCTGTAAACAAAGAACAGTTTATGTAAGATGAATAAAATCTTCACTCAGTTGTTACCATGATATTAGGATTCATCTATGAAGGAGGAGCGGGAGGGTCGTCCAATTTCGGATAAATAATAATATCAAAGCACCCTACCTCCTACAGTCCTACACATCTAAGTTTGGTACTATATATACAAATACAGTACTTCAGCAAAGTTGGTAATTGTAATTAGTAACTTCTGTTGCACCGGGCTTTATTTATGATGCACAAGGCATCAGCAGATAGCATCATTTGAGACAACATATGCTATAGAAGAATTCAGAGATGACTTTGATATACCAAGAAGAGAAATGAGGAAGTGCTGAGGGTGTTCGGACAAGAAGACTGTGGGGTGAAATACTAACAAGGAAATTGACCTCCTTCGGACACATCATGAGAAAGACGTCGGATGTGGATTGATGATGTGAAAGAATAGACAGAAATGACTGTGGAACAGGCCGTGCGAGCAGCGCAATAGACAGATTCGTGGAAACAAAACGTCCATTGTGCCGACAAAGTTCGTAGCGACGAATAGGCCATCGAGGACCACGAAGGGGAACAGTGGACTTGACAACAGACAGAGGCCCTTCCATTCACTCTCTTCCTCCCTTTCCTCCATTTCGCTCTCTTCCTCCCTTTCGCTCTCTTCCTCCCTTTCCTCCATTTCGCTCTCTTCCTCCCTTTCCTCCATTTCGCTCTCTTCCTCTCTTTCCTCCATTTCGCTCTCTTCCTCCCTTTCCTCCATTTCGCTCTTCCTCCCTTTCCTCCATTTCGCTCTCTTCCTCCCTTTCCTCCATTTCGCTCTCTTCCTCCCCTTTCCTCCATTTCGCTCTCTTCCTCCCTTTCCTCCATTTCGCCCTCTTCCTCCCTTTCCTCCATTTCGCCCTCTTCCTCCCTTTCCTCCATTTCGCCCTCTTCCTCCCTTTCCTCCATTTCGCTCTCTTCCTCCCTTTCCTCCATTTCGCTCTCTTCCTCCCTTTCTTCCATTTCGCTCTCTTCCTGCCTTTCCTCCATTTCGCTCTCTTCCTCCCTTTCCTGCATTTCACTCTCTTCCTCCATTTCCTCCATTTCGCTCTCTTCCTCCCTTTCCTCCATTTCGCCCTCTTCCTCCCTTTCCTTCATTTCGCTCTTTTTTCCGCCCTCCATTGGCTCTCTTCCTCCCTACCCTCCATTTCACTCTCTTCCTCCCTTTCCTCCATTTCGCTCTCTTCCTACCTACCCTCCATTTCGCTCTCATCCTCCTACCCTCCATTTCCCCCTCTACCTCCCTAACCACCATTTCGCTCTTTTTTTCCGCCATCCATTGGCTCTCTTCCTCCCTACCCTCCATTTCGCTCTCTTCCTACCTACCCTCCATTTCGCTCTCTTCCTCCCTTTCCTCAATTCGTTCACTTCGAGACCGACCTCAGAAAGCTGCTGCTTGACGATTGTCGCAATCGTTTCTCCAGTGACTAATCAGAGGCGCAAATAGATTCAGAGTTGGCTGCAATCAGTGGCGTAACGTAGGGGGGCAGAGGGGGCAACCGCCCCCGGGCGCAGCACCAGAGGGGCGCAAAATTAGCTTTCAGTGGTACACAGTACTATGAGAAGAACGATTAAAAGTCAACAACGAAATTTAAAGGGGCGCAGTCATCAACCCTTGCCCCTGGGCGCTGAAACCCTTCGTTACGCCACTGGCTATGCTCTGTGTCGAGGTAAAACGAACCAGTTACTGGACATCAGAGTTTCTAAGCTGACTAGAGGGCGTCGCGTCTCTAGTTGCCGTTCATCTCAGATTACATATATTACTAGATACGTGTCCTTCCTCTGAGGTGTGAGGATTGCGCGCCATCTAGTTTTGATAAGTCTACTGAAATTTTTTAAAGCTCTTGATTTAAAATATTTTATTCTAAAATATATTTTTGAACTGTTTGTACTGTTAGATTTTATTATGTTGAAATATTTAGCACTAAACTAGACTAAATAACGTGCAAAACAGTCATGCAATGCAGGAGGCGCCTTAACTATTAAGACGTCATCAGATGTGTTGAATCTATGAAATCTTAATGAAAGCGCGTAGACAACATTGCTTTTGAGTCTTGTGTTCAGTTGATAATTAATTTTCCAATTAAGAATGCGTTTGTTTCAGGTATACTAGAACTATTCTGTTTACATCAGATTTGCATGTCAAAAAATTACCCATTTTATCTACTGTCAGATCCCTCAAGTGCACGAAACTGTGTTTAAAAATAACGAGATTAACCTTTTTACATGTAGCCGTATGTAGCCTAGCCTACGTGCGTTAGGGCACAAAATGTTTTACCTCTGAAGGCATGCGGTAAGGTTTCGTTTTAGCCTACCTGTACATTAATTGCGTTGCTAATTTTTTGCAGTTCAGACCAGAACATTATTTCATCAGTTAAGTGCCAGTAACACGTACAGTGAATTACTGATGTTTATAAACACTCGATTACATTGGATGTAAATTGTGCATGTAATTGTGGTTACAGTATAATTCAATTGCATTTATGTGGCTCATTTTTCGCTGTTAGCTTAACTTTCATAGCAGCTGCATTACAATGTTTGTGAGAAAAATTCAGACTATTATTTTGTTACCAGGTGGCGCTGCGTGCTGCTGCAGTAGGTCGCCTCCTTAGCACGGGTGCCATCCGCAGCGCTGGGGGCAAGTACCCGAGCGACTCTGGCTACAAGACTATTCAGAAGCTGCAGAGTGCATGGGCAGTAAGTAGGTCTATAGCAGTAATTTTAAAATGAAACACCAGTTTATTGGTTTGGACATTCTTTAAATCATTCACTGTATATATAATGTGTTTAAATTAAACTGATAATTTAATACATCATAAAACTTTTGGGTGAAAATATGAGTAACGAAATAATGCTTGCTCTCGATACATTCAAAGAGCGAGCAGAATTAGTATTCCAGGTCTTCCAACGCAGTTTGTTGATTTACTTTGGATATGCTGAATGTTGGTTACTGTTGATTTTTCCAGCATGAAGAAATACTAAATCTGTGTGGCTTTCCTGCTCTCAGCCACTAGTGACTTGTATCTCTTACCACAACCTGTGCTGTTTAGGTACATCTTCTGGCAAAATCACCATGCAGAACTGTCTTCTTGGGCATTTTGTACTTCACACGGCAACTTTTAGTTTAGTGTGCATTGTTTTGATTAGAACTCGTTCTTAATCACATTTAACATCATATAGACTAGCACATAAGAGCACCCTGATTAGTTTGCTCTGAAGTGGAGCTGTATGTTCGATTTAATACAATCGCAAATGATAATAATGTAAGTCATTATTGACAAGTTGTAGTAATTTCAGGTTGAAGATGGAAAACTAGTTTGGCAGAAGCGAGGTTCCCGCGATCAGTTCCCGTACCTCCTGACACTGGGCCTCACAGTCACTGGCATCCTCTATTCCGTCTTTCTCATCGGAGTGATGTCCTTTCCCAAGAAGAAAGAGGAATAAGCCAAACCACAAGGGCTCGTCTTGCAATCAAAGCCTCTTCCTTCACAATGTGACAGAAGCTTTCATAGCATTCGTTAATTTTTTTCTACCTGTTTATTATCAGCACAGACTGATCAGTTGTAAAGTAATTTTTAGATGTACGGTGCAATAGGTCTTCAATTCATTTCAGTTGCTAGAGTGCATGATGTTGCTTTACAAAATAAAATGCGAGATTTATGCCTCTTGAATCTTTATGGTGTAAGAGGCACGTTGAATGCAACTTGAATTCAAATCGGGTTAATGGTAGTGCTTTCTCCTGGCACTGTGGGGCAGTGCCTTCCACCCTACATTGTTTGTGAATCAATAAATGAATATAATAATAATTTATCGAATGCACAAGGCTTAATCAGGTCAACATGCAGAAGATCAGTTTGCCAAGACAGAGAGGCAGCCTATGGTGGATAAGCAATTTGAAAAGGTAATGTTATCAGTTGAAAAGGAAATGACGAGCAATTGAGCAGAACGAACAGATGCTGGAAAGGAATTCCAAAATCTAGGTCCTGCAACCAGAAACACTCGTTCACCAAGAACAGCTTTAGGTAAGACCAAAGAGGCAATGCAGTGAATGCAGGCTCAAACATGCAGGGGAATCAATTCAGACCTTCAGACCTTGGTGTGCAAGGCCATAAAGATTCACATTAACCAGAATTCAGAAAACGTTTCTGTTGAACATGATCAGTCAGTAGTGTCAAAAGTAGTAGTTGGTGTGCAAGGCCGTAAAGATAAAAAAAACTAGTGTCATAAATAGCAGTTGGTGTGCAAGGTCATATTCACAGTAACCAGAATTCAAGAAACGTTTCTGTTGAATATGATCAGTCAGAACTTAAATCCTTTATACGGCAAAGCAAAAGAACCAGTTGCAATTGATTATCTGTATTTTGAAATGATACTGGAAAGAAACCACATCAAAGGCAGGATACTTAACTACTCTAAAGTTAAACAACGAGTTGGACAGGAGTCACAACATAAAGAAACAACTATAATAGTTTGCAATAAATTTAGAACATTGTTCAATGTTTTTGTGAAATATTGCCACACCATGCGAAATCTGCATGATCCAGATTGGGTGAAGTGTAAAGGAATCCCTAACAGGCAAGATGAAACAAGCACGGACGATTTAAATCGAGCAGATATACATCGAGTACGCGATAAATACGCAATTCATTTGCATAAATGTAGAAACGGCAACAGATAAAAGTTCCAAAACTGAGCATTACTTGAACACAAACACGCTACTGAAGAAATTCAGATCTAGAAGAACCGAGGTTAAAATACGTCAATATTTGGCAGCAACACTAAGGAAAGTTCTACAAGAAAGAAGCCTTTGGTTCCCACTTGAGAACAATTCCCTCCGTGGGTTTCAGGTAGATGACCTTTCTCAGGTCGATCACCGTCTTCTCGTTGAAGTTCTCGCTGCGTCCTGTGCCATCAAAGTTGTAGGTGGATGCCACGATTTCTGCTTCATCGGGAATCATCTCTTTCAGGGAGCTTTCTTTGAAGTTTGCCGTAGATGTGTGCGGCCCGAAGTTGATCGCAACCAGATATCCGGCAAATCCCTCTGCCTGGCGCACGTAGAACAGGATGCTCCTGGTGACGTCGACATTAAACTTGCCCCACTGGAATGAAGGTTCCTTCTTCAAGGCAACGAGTGACTCAAAAACCTTGATGTGACTCATGCCTGAGCCATGTGCTGTTTGAGTCTACATAAAAGGAAAACAAAAAATCTGGTTATGACTGTTCAGCATTGATTAAAGAGTACATATACATCAACACTAGTCCCTTAAGCTAACCGGAGAGGCAGCCACGGTATGAAGTGTTAGCGACTTCATTTTCTTGGCCCCGGCATGAGAGGGCAGGTGAACCGTCCTCTCCCTCAATGTTTGATCTTCCCCGTGACAGTGCATGGTCTGTGTAATCATTATAGCTGAGTTGGCTGGGGTGAAAGTCGAGACAAAATCTTGCAACAAATTTCTGCCCAGATGGGTATTTGAACTGCCAACCTCTTGGTCAAAAGTCCAGAATGCTAACCACTACGCCATCATGCACTTTTCTTGAATATCCTATACTGTGAAGTTACATAAGATCTAATGAAACGAGCAGCCTAACTAAGTTGTTCGTTGCCCAACTTTGCCTAATACAAATGCCTATGTTAACCCTGATATCTGCCACAAATACTTTTTGCAGGAAATAGCGTTTATACCTGAATTCAAATCTATAATGTACCTCAACATTGGTTATGTGGAAGTCATCCGCAACTGGAATCCACGGCTTTCCTGAAGTGAATCCAGCGTTTGGCTTGTCCGACCACTGCATTGGAGAATGCTGGCCAGCACGGCCCTGCAGAGCCTGAAGCAAAACATCGTCAGATGAAGACTCATACACATACAGCCAGACAACTAAATTAGAAAATGGCACAGTAGAAGTCCCAATATAACGAGAATGATCATGCAAATTCACAGTCTTGATCACAGTCGAAGTCCCAACATATGAGAATGATCATTGATCACGTAAATTCAGTCTTGGACACAGTGGAAGTCCGAACCAATGAGAGTGATCAAGAAAATTTGCAGACTTAAACACAGCAGAAACCCTAAACTATTACAACCAAACAAATTCCTCACTTTATACTGATTTTTCGTATTTTATGCAGATTAAAAAGTCGGCAAATGAATGTTCTATACTAAACTTGAAATCCCCTTTTTACAAGATATATTTTATACAGAATAAAAAACAATCGCTGGACAACAGAAAATAAATTTCTCATAAATTTTAGCCATGGATACGAATAAGCATAGTACTGTTGGATCAATTACACAAGTTTAACTAAGCAACCTGAGTATTTATTAATACAGACGCACCTGTGCAATAGAATAGTTCAAGTTTGGGTAAAACGTTGCATCTTTCATGCCCAGCTCGTCACCGTTATAGATGAAAATAGTGCCTGGAAGAGTCAGAAGGAACATGTTGATGGCATTTGTGTAACTCTGGTCTCCCATTCTCGTTGTAAGACGACTTGTTTCGTGGTTGCTCAGCTGTTAAAAGTACAAAGACCGTTCTTAGCAACCTAATCTGAAAACACCGAAAGCACCATCATCGCAATGCACATGGCATCACTCAGTAGTAATTTTAAAGTGAAACCAAAAGCCAAAAGCACAATCCCTTAACAGGTTTGTAGATAACAACATACAGGAACTAACCAATGCATATTGCACCTACTGTTGATAGTCTTTTTACATGCACATTGTGGATGGTCCAAAGCCAGTCCACATTCAAAGTGATATTTGGCTGTTGTACAATGAGGATATTCAATTATTCATTCATTCATTCTGAGAATTTACATAGTGACTGTTCAAGATATGTTAACATGACAGAAGTCATCAAGGTCTTGAGTAGTGACACAGTGTGTAAACCAGGCCGTGAGTAAAAAAGGGATAATGCTGGAAAACTCGATATTCAGTGCTATACTGCAGTTCTTGTAAAATGTGTTAACCAGTACGACATGATAAGTTAATAGCTTTGGGAAACATGAGATCACTTTGTGTTGATCAGAATGGTGCATAAACCAGAAGCGCGTAGAGTATGCACTGTATTGAACTATCTCAAGACCAGTTTTGGAAAACCTGTAATTATAATCTGATATCTCTAAAGCACCACTTCACGAAATACTCATCAGTGGAGCTCCCGATCTGAACCCGCAAAACTACCGTCGCATAATAGAGATTTAAGGCGCTTTGCGAAACAGCGGAAGGGATAAACTGAGGAGCACCAGCCACAGCAAAACTACAACCAGAAAACGCAAAAAAGCCCCATGTTGATGAAAATCCAATGAAATCTCAGCAAAAAGCAGGTCGGCAACCACACGCTGAAGCGCATACATACATAATCCAAGTGAATATTGGCGAAGACGACTTGCCTGCCAGTTGGCAATCTTGCTGTTTGATTCGATGACCTTAGACCATTCCTTGACCAGTGAGTACATGCAATCAACGGTACATCCAGCTTTGATACCATGAAGGGCTTTATTTGTTGGCAGGAGACCTCTTGGGCCATCTGGAGGCCCGAAAAATGCAGTCGTCTCGTTGGCATTTCGGTTGACGTCCAAGATCAACGGTCTTGGAAATCGACGACTCCTGTGTTCAAACATTTTGAGTAATTAAATCAATTGCCAACTCAATAATAGATGTCAAATTGTCTCACCTGTGCCCAAAATGACCTTCAGAATAAAACATGTATATCATGTCACCGAAGGATGGGAAGTATAACCTAAAATGGCCTTCCTTCCGAGAAAAATTAAATTAAATTTATTGTTCCCAAATGCAAATATCATACAGCTACTCTCTGTATACGGACTGACCTTACTAAGGTGTTGACCTGATTATGGCTTGGTTTTGGTGTGCCATCGGTTGATGCCTTGTGCATTAGACACCACTCACACCAGTGCTATAGAAGTTACTAATTACAATTACCAAATATAACCACCAAGGAAACAGCCTACACTTACTTGGGTAGGGTAGAACTAGAGCTGAAGTTAGCCAGTAATTCCCTCCAATGTTCTAACAGTGTGTACGTTTCAGGTTGAACTTCCTAAATTACAACAAGATGCAGACTTCCAATAAAACAGACACTCATGAACACAATTACTGTAAAAATTAACTCCTCTAGTAAAAGTACATGTCAACATCCACCATTCATCTTTTTTAAATGCCAAATATTATTGAAGAAAAAGAACTCAACCACCACAGCTGATCTTGTTTTCACTGAATTAATTTCTTAAAAAATTTAAATACTGATATATGTACGTAAGTATATATATATATATATATATATGTACGTGTGTGTGTGTGTGTGCATCTGGACATTTATATAGCCCACTTTCAATAATCTCGAAAGGGCACTGATACATGTAAGTAGTAACATGTTCCAACAACAAATCTCAACATAGTTACAAAAACCTATTTTAACAGGCGCTTACGCTTACAAAACTTGTTAGTCTAAAATTTAACAACTTCAAATAGCAAAAATTCCAAGAATATGAATGAATGACCACAGAAAGTAAAAAAAATTATACAATTGATACAAATTCTTTGTGCAAATCTTATATTTTGTCATTTCCCAAAAAAGGACTGTGAACACCATTGCAAACCTCACCATTTTTGTCTACAAAGTTTTACAATTAAGAGTGTGCAATGAGGAGAAATTTTATTGAACTGCCCTAATGTTATAACATGCTCAATTATAACATAATTTCTTATATATCAATATGTTTGGGCATGGCCACAAGAGTTCAGATACAGAATATCAACAAATAACACAACCTCTTTAAGGCAGTTCTTGCTGTAGAGCACCCAAAGACAGCATTATAACAAGTTCCCAGTGTATTCACAGATAGGAAGCAATCTTGCCAAAGTATGAGGTTTGGAAACGTAGTACTTACGGTGTTTTCACCATCAAAAGTCTTTGGCTCGACCAGACGATCAGCCCCAATGAAACGGAATCCATCCACCTTCCTATCCAGCCAGAACAGCAACGCTTCCTGTAACAAAAATATTCAACTGCCAAATTAAAAACAAGTTGAAAACTGCCCAATATTCACGCCAAATTTTTGCCACATATTAACAATCTTTCAAAGCACAGTTTCTAGCATATTGTGCTTCCTACTTAGCACATTTTCTATACCTGCTTCTTCTTCTGTCCCTCTCTATGGCATAGCACTATTATGTGCTAGGCAAAGCACATTATGCTTTCCCAGCACATGACATTGCGTTCAACAACAGTTCTGTAACTCTTGTCCTGTGGTTGACTGATGCACAAACTCAACAACAGCAATCTAACACCTCTTCAGCATCTTACACATTCACCTTTGTAATTAAGCAGTTTCAATTTTAGAAGAAGTCGTGATATGAAACCGGATGTAGAGGTGAAAGGTAAATGCACCAGCAGTCTGAAAGCATTCTGCAACAATATACAATTATCTAATCTAAGCTAAATTAACAACTTCAGTAGCACTGTTCTCAGAACTGCACAAGGTATCAATTGATGGTCGCTTCAAAAGAGAAGCTGTAGTCGCACTCACAAAACGTTGGAGAAATCTAATCATAATGCGAAAATTTCATTAGAAATAGCAAGAAATCAAAGACAAAAAATGAAGATAATACTGATAACAAACTTACATCGATCTTATGGACAACAGAAGGGTTCGATAGGTTAAGGTCTGGTTCATCTTTGGTGTAACTGTGATAGTAATATGCCTGCCGTGCTTCATCCCAAGTCCACGCCGACTCATTATATGCATTGAGCTACAAAGTAGTTGAAAAACAGGTTACAAATTTGACTTAAGACTAAGTTGATTTAGCATCCAATCAACCCACACAGTTAAGCGGACGACTTAGTTTCGATGGCAATGACAAGATTTGAAGTTGTGAATTGTATTCAAGTTTTGAAACCAGGTATAAAAACTGAAGTCATTGAAGATTAATACAAATATTATTTGCACTAATCTTCAATGACTTCTGTTTGATGCTTGTTCTCAAAACTTGGATACAAATCACAACCTAAAAGTCTTGCATATTATGCATAAAAAGAAAATATCAAAGCCAATAAGAAATAAACTGTTTTCACATGAAATTAACCCTTTCACAAAGTAACCCCTTTTCAGGTTACCTGATGTTGGTAAAACAAGAATATATACACCATATTTACACACTTTGGGACTTAAAGAATGTACAAATGTACTACATAAAAGATAAGACACTGTTTCAGCAGATGTTGCATTGGCTAACGATCTTTACCAGACAGACAAGGGCCTATCATAGTCCTAACTGAAGATCGGGACAACAGTTTCACTTCTGTGACTATGGAAAGCACTACTTACAACAACGGAACTCTCTGAAGCTAGTTTCATTAGCCTTCATTCACCCCCAGACGATTCACTCGGCTTAATACTTTAATGACGAGCACGCACTAAAAGTGACTGGGAAACTAATGCAGCTCGTCATTAAAGTGTTAAACATAGATGTAAATTAAATGCACATTGCACAAGTTTCTATACCAATAACATGGCCTCAACCCTGATCATTTTTCAATGAATTGATCGGGGTAGAACCTACACCACTACTGCCGGTTTGAATGGGTGCCATGACCTTTAAGGTCTTAGCACTCTTACATACACTGTCCGATTACGTCTGCTGCCTGTGAAATCACATTACCTTACATAGAGAAAGGTAACTCTTGAAAGTGAACTCGCATTACCCAATTGTTGGGAGGCTTCCTAGTTTCATCTGAATCCCCTGAACCCTGTTGCCAAATGTAGAAGTCCTTGAAGTCATTGTAGCTCTCAAGTGAGGCGTTTCGACTCCCAACGAACCACGGGTGACGGCGACTCGTGTGATTTGGAATGAAATCCAGAATCAACTTCATGTCTGAAAAAAACAAACAGCTGCCCAATTCTCATACCTCAAAAACAACTCGTAACACTAAGTACACAACTCTTACTGTTACTATTTCACCAAAGCAGACTGTAATCCCTGTACAACATGGTGGTAAAAAAACTGAGACATTACAGATGATGACCAACATCCAGAATCAACTTCAAATCTGAAATACACAATTACTCATACCTCAAAAACAGCTCAATCTAGCCATGCCAAATCCATATATAACCAAGAACTGCCCATCTCTGTCTAAATTAAAGCATTTATCACTTGGAGTTCACACCCCCCCACTATGTCTGCTCACAGAGGGCTGCATATATCCAACAATCTCCTCTCTGAAAACATCACAACTGGCCATAGTAGCAACCATGAGGTAAAAGCTGCAATGGTCCTCACCTCGCTTATGCATTGAGACGCGCAGAGAATCAAAATCACTCATCGTGCCGAAGTGGCCGCAGAGTTGATTGAAGTTCAACACATCGTAGCCAAAGTTGTCTGCTGGTGATGGGTACATCGGACCGATATTCAAAGCCGTCACTTTCAGCTTCTCACTCAAGTAATCAAGCTCTTTCTGAATTCCTACAACGTACACATATAATTATAATTGCTTCACTTTTAGTAACGAGATGAACACAGTAAATCATTAATTCAAAGATTAATTGCAAAATTAAGTTAAAATTCCAAGAATCATGCAACTTACTCTATAAAATTCATAGCACAATCAGTTCATACAAAAATGTCCTTTTTCTTGTATTTATGTACTGTCTGTTGTACAAGGATTCAGCTAACTGCACCAAGCAATTGAAGCTCTAAGCAGTTTGAAAAATTATCAGTAGATGTCATTACAATATACTGCAGGCAATTTAATAATTATGTTAGTTATTTAATAATTTTTATTATCATTTTCTGTTTTCTCTTGAACTTTTTTCTTATTTCATAATTTTTCTTACACTTGTATGTTTCAGCGTCCACAACAAAATGGACCTCATCTGCAAATCCTCAACTTTAACGATTTTCAAAACTAACCTTAAAACTTATTTGTTCAATTTACTATGACTGATTTTTTCTGTTACTCGCTTTTGTGCAAGATTCATTATTTTATTTAGGCACACTAAAAATGAGTTTAACAATAATAATAAAATGAACACAATGGTGCAGGAAATCAATACAATATGCTGTAGCATAAAATGAGTGCTTCAAACTAACCAACGAATCTCTAAATTAAAAACTGCAAGTTAATTTACTAACTATTGACAATCTCATACCCTTTATGTCTCCCTTTCCGCTTCCATCTGTGTCCAGGAAGGAGTTTGGATTGAGCTGGTAGACAACGGCCGTCTCCCACCAGTCCTGGTCGGGTCTGGGAGGGCATTTGGGGGCCACAACGACAATGATAATGGCCGCCACCAACATACCCACCCAGACGATGCCAAACAGGACCAAGAGGATGATCCTCAGTCGAACCCAGTAGGGATCCTTTGCGAACTGCTCCAGCTCATCTCTTTTCAGACCGATAAAATCCTCCTTATTTACCAGCTCCTCCTCGTCCTTCAGTTTGACGTCCATCACGACATCGTCGAACTTTCCACTCCCGTTCACAAAACGAACGGCTGAGGGATCTTTCGTCATGGAGTCCCCATCTGCTCCGTTCAGTTCTAGACTCGTATTCAGGGCAGTCTTCTCGTCGCCCGTCTCTTCGTCCACGTTCGTCATTTTCGGCTCTTTTTCGGAAAATTCAACTAATGTGAAAGACTTCCAGATGTTGTTCGTGTCGAACAAAGTCCAAAATACTGATTTTTTCACAAATGATCCAACTTCGTTGACTGCTTCGGCCAAAATGAACCTTTCAACGTCGAGCAAGTTGGTCCAATATGAGTGCGACCACTCTCCATTTTCTGAAATCTCAAGGTCTTGCCAGAAAAATCCCAAGATTCGCCAAAAATGTACCAAACATCCCAAGTTACTGAAAAAGGAAAAGTCGTGATGAAATATGATAATTATGCGTTGCAACAATCACAATTGCTCACAAAAGTGCCGAGACTGTTGGAAAGGATTGATCTAGGTAACCTAGGTGTTTGGCTCTTTTTTATGAGTTTTTCCAGGCATTCTTTATCGGAAGATAAATAAATTACTCATCCCACGTTACTCTCTCAATTAACTTAACAATTCATCATGTAATAGTTGATAACAATTTGTTGCCTTATTGTTATTGTCGCTCTAACATTGGCTTCTTGTTATGGTATATGGTACACTCTTGCTTAGCATTCATTCATAACTTTTGTTAAATTGCAATGTACCTGATGGCGGTGTGACTATCAGTTTTTGTTACCAATAAAACGAATATAATAATAATAAGCCAGGGTACGACCCCACCAGGATGGGGAGGCATATAGAAGTTTAGCAATGCTGCAATGGTAGTGGTTTTGGTAACATTATGGATGGATGAGGAAGAAAGGCTATGGGTTTTAAGCGTTCTGATCGCATAAAAAGAGGAGGAGCAAGTTGCTGAGAGATGCTCGATATGGGGTGTGAGTTTGAGATTATCCTGAAGGATGACACCCAGTATTTTTACGCTGTTTACAAGTTACAATAAACGTCTTTGTTAACAGAGCGAGTTTTTTTGTTAACTGAGCGAGTTTTTCCTAATCTGATTCGCTGCCACTGTTGGAAAGTACGGCAAAAAACTACATTGTAGACTCAGAAACAATTCCAAGATTGCTAAACAAAATCCCAAGATCTCAAGTCAACCCCAAAATCCTAAGATCTTGGGAAAATTCCAAAGGAGTGGTAGCACTGGTTGGCTGATGCAACCGGTGCACAGATTACACATTAATATATATATCAGCGTTGGAGCCGCTAACGCCACCGTGCGATTGATTGTATTATGTTGTTACGTTTACGTCGAAATGCAATTTACTAAGTTAAAATATAAAAATACGTAAACTATCGATACAAAGACCACAAACAAAAGCACAAAAGCATTAGATAGTCTAACAAATTAAATAATTGCAAATCAATTTTTACCTTTGTAGACTGTCGGTTGCTATTTTGCAGTGAACGCTAGATGAGAATGCAGAATCTTTTATAGCATAATATATACTTGATGGCCCGAATGGTGCAATGCAATTCCAGAGCACTCCAAGAGCGAATTCCAAGGATGACCTTAGGAGCGAAGTCCAAACCAGTTAACTCCGCTACTGCTCGTACTCTGGCAGTGCCAGTCCCAGGACTTTTTTAGTGCGCAGTTCTACACAAAAAGGGCAGTTCTAAATGAATTTGTGCAGCTGTAGAAGCATTTTTGTGCAGTTAAAAATAGTTAAAAATGTTAATAGCCATCCGATTTGGAATAATTTATCATGGCTTTTTAAGGGGTTGTGCAGTTCTAAAAATTCCTTTAAAAGCCCAAGGCCAGTCCCAATCCTGGATGAAGGAGGAGGGCGACGCTAATGATCTTTGTTATCACACAGTGTCGTTAAACTGAATTAGGCCTACTACTACTACCAAACCAGTTGAATGGAAAACAGAGTATGCTGCAGTGTTAGTATGCAGAACTGATCTCATAGTAACCTATACGATGTTCAACAAGACTGTATCACTGCCACATCACTGGCAGACTTCCATCCTTTTGCTTTTCTCTTCACGGTAAGGTCGGTGGTTCAAGGTTATGGTTCAAAGCCACCCAGTACATGCAATACCTTTAGTAAAATATCCAAGCTTGGCTAAAATGAGTTGAAACGCAAATCTACACGTAGAAGATCGTCTGCCTCTGTGGCGCAACCGGTTAGCGCGTTCGGCTGTTAACCGAAAGGTTGGTGGTTCGAATCCACCCAGGGGCGGTTTCCTGCTTTTAGAAAAATATCAACGTTGCAGTAAGTTTAAGAAAAATTAGGTATCGCTTAAAACCCACTACGCTAGTATTACCCTCACAAAATGCGCTCCATATGTTCCACTGTTGTTTCCCTAAGCCTTTTCATATTTATTTTCTTCTATTGCAGAGAAATTACTTGGTTCTCATATCATTCGCAAGATGGCACCGACTTTACAAGTTGCAGCAACCCTTCAGCTACATTTAGGCCTACCCTATTATTTGAACTTCTGAAGACTGCGCCATCTATGGAGATATTCAAACTTCTAAAGCGCCACTCGAAAGCCAAGCGCAGGGCACCAGCTTATTCACGAGCGCTACGTCTAGTCAGAAGGGTCGTCCATAAGAGTAGTTCGAAGGAGGTCCGAGTCCGGTTACCAGAAGATCAGAGCGGCAGAGCAGCTGTAAAGGTGGGTGTCGTTTAGGTCGAGAATTGGAAGGTAGATGATCAGCTGAGTCGGGGTAAGAGTTCTTGAAAAGGAGATACTTTAGTTTCAAGTGGAAAGCCTTGAAGGTGATGGATAGAGGAGCCTGAGGAAGATGATGGTCGGTCATTGGCGATGATGGTGAAGGAACCGAAACAGTGCCGAATTCAGGAGGCAGATCGTTCCAGAGACGTGGTGCAGTGTTGGATATTGCTCGGTTGGAGAACTTGAGATGAGTTGTGACCGGGGGTTGAGAAAGAGTGAGACAGAAGGATGATCGGGTAGAACGGGTTGGCTGGATGGTGAAGAGTTCGTGAAGATAGCTGGACTGGGAATATTGCAGGGAGTTGTAGGTTAGTGATAGGACTTTGAAGTGGATTCACTCTGTGATTTTTAACCAATAGAGTGATTTGAGGATGGGAGTGATATGATGATACTTGGACGTTCTGGCGACAGCTCTGGCTAATGAGTTTTGGATGAGCTGCAGACGCTTTAGTTGGGTAGATTCAAGGTTGAGAAAGAGGGAATTGCAATAGTCGAGCTTTGAGTGGACAATGGAGGTAGCAATGGTGGAGGCAGTTTTGAAGTC
The DNA here is from genome assembly GCA_020284085.1 of Aporrectodea caliginosa. NCBI lineage: Eukaryota > Metazoa > Annelida > Clitellata > Crassiclitellata > Lumbricidae > Aporrectodea > Aporrectodea caliginosa. The sequence goes on from JACEVL010004609.1 coordinate 362,946, forward strand.
GAGCATGGGTCGGATGCGGCGGAGGTCACGAATGTGCATGAAGCAGGAGCGCGAGAGGTTGGAGATGTGATTAGAGACGGAGAGATGTGGATCAAAAGTAACACCGAGATTGTGGACCGGTGCATCAGAAGTGAACGTAAGATGTGAAGAGTTAGTGGATAGGTGTATTGAAGGTCATGGATTTCTTGATTTGGCCAGGAAGGCTTAGGATGATGAATGCCCTTTTGGATGGTTGAGGCAGAGGAGGTTGGACGACACCCATTGAGAGATTAAGTTAACCACATTGAGTAATTGTGCAATGGAGGTGGAAAATGAGCTTGGGGGAGAAGGATATGTAGAATTGGGTGTCGTCTGCGTAGAGATGGTAGTCAACAGAAGAGGATTTCATGAGATGGCTTAATGGTGTGGTATACAGAATGAAGAGCAGTGGACCCAGGACGGAACCTTGAGGGACACCACAACTGAGCGGGAGGGGTTGCGAGCAGTGGTTGGAGGCTTTAACAGAGAATGATCTGGAAGACAATACGACTGGAACCAAAGTAGAGCAGTGCCACAGACGCCACACCAAGAAGATAGTCGACGAAGGAGGAGGCTGTGATCGATGGTGTCGAATGTGGCCTAGTTGTGCAATGGAGATGGAAAAGAGCTAGGGTAGAAGGATATGTAGAGTTGGGTTTCGGTGGTTAAGGAGACAAAGGCAGGATACTTGCTGGTGGCTGACGGCAGAGACCAGTTTACTGTAGAGAGAGCCTCAGAGAGGCAAATAGAGTTGATGTGGAGCAGAGGCGGCGCCATACATTTTTTTAACCAGGGCATAGCCAGGGCAGTCATACAAATAACCAGTGTAAGGTCGGTTTATGTCCCAAATAAATTCTCGACAGGGCAAAAATTCTGGCAGGGCAACGACCAGGGCAAAGGCTTTTAGCAGGGCAATTGCTCTGGCTTGTCCTGGTGTAGTGCCGAAACTGATGTGGAGTGGTGTTTAGTTAAGCTAAAGGTTGAGGAACGAATTCGGTTCGGTTAACTTATAGACAGGAAGGAAAGATTGAAGATAGGACGGTAGTTAGAAAGCCGGTGTCCCGTGACAAAGTTTCCCTCGTAGACTCCATTTCCAAACAGATTCCCCCTCGGCGAATCTTTTTCAGAATAAATTCGCCCTCCTTGATTACTATTATTAGGCCTAACTCTTGTAGAGCAGAAGTCAGCGAAGACCTTGAAGTCCGGACCACACCTGTGTTAACCCTCGGGCTACCAAGGGGGGGGGGTGGTTGCCACCCCCCCCCTAGGTTTTTTTCATCTCAAACTATTTCCGTATGGAATAAAAATTTGACCTTTTAGGTAGCTGTAGGGGGTTCATTTACACACGTTTTGAGGTAAAATGTGAGATGATATCTCACACCGTTCAACAGTTATACCCAATATACTCGAGGCACCAGGGGGGTGGATACCACCCCTAGATTTTCGACTATATCTTATCCGTCATTTAATATTAAGAGACACAAATTATACCATTCTATAGAGGGAATGTGGGGCTACATTCCTATGGTCACTGAGTTGACCTGAGACAACCGGAAGTGCTCAAAATAAATAATAATACGTGTAATATGCGTGAAAAATGGCTGAATGGAAGGACTCCCCTTAGTTTTTTGTCTGTAGCGTATTCATTTGTCTTCCTGGAAGAGAAACAAAGATACCATTCTTTAGAGGGAATGAAGGGCTTCATTTGCATACCTACGTCTTTGTCTTTTGAATACCGGAAGTGATCAAAATAAATAATAATACGCGTAATCTGTGTGAAAATGGCTGAATACAGCATTACAACGTAAACCGATATAAATGTATGGATATATATGTATGGATGTACATTTATACTATATAAACATGTGTAGGGATGATTTTGTGTATCTTTTATACATAGATTAGTTTCAAAACACACATAATCTTATATTATTTTATCCAAAAAGTACAAAATGTACGCAATAATATACAATATTGCTAATTAATGGGGTCCGTTGTTAAAAGTGATGTAATTTCGAGGTGCATTCACATAATGTACAACTAAATATACCATTCTGTGCAGAAATGAATGCTGAATCCATTGCTATATTACAAGTTATGATATGTAAAACCAAACACGAAATCCAGGGGGTGGTAACCACCCCCCCCTTGGTAGTCCGTGTTACAAAAAAAGCTTGGTAGCCCTAGGGTTAACACCATACTGTGTAGTGTAGAAGGTCGCAAGTCGTGTAGGCCAACTCATTGACGTTTCGGGTGCTTGTAGACTTGTAGTGTAAACTACTTGGCATCATTATAATCCAGAGACGTCGCACCGTATATATACGGTTTTAATCATTGCATTGCACTATAGAGTGATTCTTCTTGAGGTGTGCTATAGATTTTGGCTGAGCTGAGCTGAACTTGTCGGTTGTAAAGCATCTTGAATCCGCAGTTAAATGCATGACAACAGTTTCTTTTCAAAGAAGAACGGAACACATTTGTAGTCAATGTCGACACTGTTGACCGAATGCGGCTTTTTACAACATCCGTTACTGCTTTAATCCTTAAGGACATTATAAAGGGCGTTAAGTTTCAAAGGGTTTCAACAAATTATGCCAGCAAAGTAAATAAACAACGGAGTTCGAAGTGTCGTGCATTTCAAAAGGGTCAATGGTGCATTTAAATTGATACTTATAAGCCGTGAAAAAGCCCGAGCAATAAAGGAGTCCTGCATTTAGGCCTATTCGTTGAAAAAATTTACTGAACCCGCATTGAGAAATAAAGGAGAATAACGGCAGCGAACACAACACATCAGTGTTTAGTGGGGGTTTAAATCGAGTTGCCGTATGTTCTGAAACGACGATTCTCATTTAAACATTACGTATGTAATTTCTGTATTCTTTCATTTTTGCGATATAATAAGATGATTTAAATCAACTTATTTTGCGTGGATAAGCGTGTATTTCAATCTGGCCTCTAAACGGTTTGCCATGATCAGGGATCATGATTTTTGTTGCCACTTCACTTGAAACGATCATTGATTGATGTCTTGGGCAATATGAAAATGGCGCTATAAAAATTGCAAGATTAAATTAGATTAGATATAATATTATATTAAATAATAGACTTAATTTGGTTTTTTTCATAATGAGATTTGATGCGCTAAAGATAGAAGCAACAGATAGCTCTGACCTTAAGGTAATAATCTTGCCAATGTAGGCTATTTCATTTTTGATTTTATACATACGTAATATTTCGTGTCATCTGTTTTATAAAATTCATCGATGTACTCTAGCATTCATTCATTCATTCATTCATTCATTCATTCATTCGGGAATTTATATAGCGCCCTTCAAGGAAACTACTCAGAGGCGCTCCCGACTCCAACGCGCCCAAAAAGAACAGTTTTTAGTTTAGTAAGGAGAGTTTCAGGCAGACTCCCAGGGTGTAGACGCAGCTCTAGAGGAAGACCATTCTATGATAATAATTATCCTTATTAAGCTTATGTTAAATTAAATCATTGGTAATAGGGCCTATTGCTGTCATTTTATTCTCTGAATCCAGCAAATCGCATCGATGGATTACTTATCATGGCTGGATTACCTGATCCTGGTGGCATTCCTCGTCATCTCTGTTGGGATCGGCGTCTACCACTCCTTAACAGGTGGTCGACAGAAGACAATATCCGAGTTCATCCTGGCAGACCGTTCACTCAAGGTCCTTCCGACAGCCTTGTCTCTCCTTGTCTCCTTCCAATCGGCCATAATGATACTCGGAATGACAGCTGAGATGTACAGTTTCGGATCACAATACATGATCATGGCCATGTTTTCATTCACGCTGGGCATGATACTCGCCATACAGGTGGCCGTTCCATGGATGTACCAGATGAAATTAGTCAGCGTTAACGAGGTTAATTGATTCTTTTGTCTGCGTCATGAATAATAGTTCTAGTCTTTGTCGTTGTCATTGTTATCATCATCGTCTTCATCGCCACGACTACAAATAGCAACCGTCATGTCCACTTAAATCAATGATCGTCGTTGTTATCATGATTGTTATGGTGGATATCATCAAAAAGGTTCAACGCCATAAATCATTAACAATTGGTTGAGATTTTCAAAATTAATGAAATTTTAGGCCAGCGTATACTAGAGAGTAATTGATTAGGAAGAGACGCAATAGAAATTCATATTTACACTTACAGTTAATTCAAAATGCTGAAAAGTGCTATTGATACCACGGAAACCATTCTGTATAGTCAGAGACATCGCGCTTCGCAATGCTTTGCAATACTCAGTTTTCTCTCTGGGCCAACATAATATTCTGATTTTCTTGCAGTGGTCCAACCCGAAACTGCGCGAATTATTGAAACGATGTTTGGATTAGGCCTATAAATTATATTTAAATATTTGAATTGTGCAGGTGCCAGGTGGTGCATTGCTAATTTAACTTGAAGATGGTTAATGATTTAAGAATTATGCTATTTTGAAAAAAAATTTTGAATGGAGACACCGATGCAAAATGCATAGTAGTTTAATAATACGGTAACTCTTGAGCTGTATTGAGAAAATATATAAAGTTGAAAATAGTCACGGGTATCGCGGTGATCATGCTAAATATCTCAATCATGAGCAATATCACGATCATGATCAGTATTACTATTATTATTATTATTATTATTATTATTATTATTATTATTATTATTATTATTATTATTATTATTATTATTATTATTATTATTATTATTATTATTATTATTATTTTTATTATTTTTATTATTTTTATTATATTATTATTATTATTATTATTATTACTGCTACTGCTGCTGCTGCTGCTACTGCTACTGCTACTGCTACTGCTACTACTACAACAACTACTACTACTACAACTACTACTACAACAACTACTACTACTACCACCACCACCACCACCACCACCACCACCACCACCACCACCACCACCACCACCACCACCACCACAGTAACTATTATTAAGTGCATTTATTATTCGACACTGTCTAATGATCAACATCAGTCTTTCTCGCTGACCACTTGTGACCAGTGAAGGACTTGCTCAGAGCTCAGGCTCCCAACTCAGTAACTTCCTCAGAGGAGGACGCTCGAACATGTGTACGCGTTTACAAGGGGAGCGCACTAACCAATTGTCTGCCGTGTCTCCCAATTATAGGTTTGTTAGTGTCCGTGTCCCAATATTATGACCATTTTCAACATCATGATGCAGGCAATTGCCGGATATCGTCAACATAAACGTCGGCTTTCTTCGAAAACGAAGTCGATATGATGACGCATGCAGGTCACAAGCGCTCAGTCACTAGTCAAGGCTTTTGTTACAGGTTTCGTAACAGACTTTATGACGTTTCTTACGACAACAGTTCCAGAATGGCCTATTGCTGGTTAATGGACTTAACCCTGTATACGGCCATCCGCCGGCGTCTAGCACAAAGTTTCCAAGTGGACGTTACTGAATGAAGCTCGCAAATAAAACATGCCATTTAAACTTTATGACAAAGTTGAATCCTGCTTCAACGTGAGGAGTCTAGCTTCAGCTAGCTCACAACTAAGACTTAGCCAAATTACACACAAAATAATAGCTGAGGTTAAATTAAAAATGCGCAAGGCAAATATATATGTTCATAAACACCTCGTGTACAACGTAAAAGTTGCGTACTTGTCAGCTTATTTCAATAATAAGCGAAAATTAATTGATTGACTGAATCTATTGTAGACGTTAATAATTATGAAAACAGCAGACGACTGAATCCCGATTTTAATTAATTTAATCTAAATTCAGCAATTAATCTGCGTCCATGTCAATCAACGATCCACTCCATCAGTTGGCTCCTTTTCTTTACCTTTCACCACCATCGCCGAATACCAAAATTTCTTCGCACTAGTTCATCATCTCGCCAGGATTCTACTGATCGCCCGTGCTTCCATTGCCTTGGCTAAAACCTCTGGCAAATGCAGACCTTCATACCTTCAGACCTTATGTACCTCGGTCTCTACACTCCATGGTCGCTCCTCTCTCCGCTCGGCCGCCAGAGGCCTTCTGGTTGTTTCCCGGATGCGCGGTGCTACTGTTCAATGCAGAAGCTCTTGCTGGAATCATCCTCCGCATGAATTGCGTCTTGAGCTCCTCAGTCTTTCTCTAATTCCTCTGTTTCTGAGAAGTCTGAAGACTATTTTATTTGTTAGTGACAGCACTGACTTGGTTCGGGAGCGAACCTCTGAATCTCTGAGTGGCGCTGTATAAATGTTCAATAACAATTACAATTCCTCACAGTGCTTTGCTAACTTTGTGATATAGGCCCCTATTATTTTGGTATATCCATCGAGCAGTTTCCACGGCTTTATCCTTGGCCTGGAGCACGAGCTCCCTCATTGTATATACCTCTACCTTTTGCGTTTCCTCCATGTCCGAAAAACCCAAACCATTCTGTGGTTGAACCACGATTTGCAATTTATAAGTTATTAATTTATAAATCACCTATAAATGAAAACCCATCAGAGTAGTATAACAAGATACATATTTGTACTCATATATCAGCGTTGTTGAATGTGCTTAAAGGAAAGGCGCTCTATAAGGGTCGAGGTGAAATGCATAAATGCGAAAATGCACTTATTCTATTATATTAGAATGATTCTATTGTTATTCTAGTACTTCGAACGCCGCTTCAAGTCGAAGTCCGTAAGGATTCTTGCAGCCGTTATCTCGATCATCGCAGGAGTGAGATTTGAAATATTATTGGATTCTTGTAGCATATTAGGCTTGCTTGTTTACTGTTTAACGAACACTGCGTGGTAACAAAGATCATTAGCGTCGCCCTCCTCCTTTATCCAGGCTTGGGACTGGCGCTGACAGAGTACGATCAGTGGCGGAGATAAATTATGCTTCATATTATGCTTCCTTATTAGGTCAGTATATCTACTTTCAGTGTTAAGATTTCCGTCTAAGTTCTGTGGTGCTGCCATTAAATAGCAAACTGCTAAGTTCATAAGATAAGTGATGATAATGACTTAGCCTTCTATCATTTTGTATTCTCTGTACAACCACGCCGTTAACATTGCATAATTATAAACACTTGATGACTGTTTCTGTACAGATTACGTACATGGGTACGGCGATGTACGCTCCGTCGGCAGCTTTAGAATCAGGTATACGTTGACATAATTTATCTCAGACTTTGAGAATTCATTTTGCTCTACATCGAACGTGTTTTAAGGTATTCGGAACCTCTGATATATTTTAGTGACGTATCAAAAAGCAAACAAGTGGCTATTGAAACACGACTCACCTGAGTGGACTTAACCACAGATGCTGCTGCTGAATATTTCTGCATGCCTGATTGGAGATATCGTGTTTTGTGGTATCATTTTTGTTTTTTTTGTACTTCGGCTTAACGACACTTTTTGATATTGAAGATGATTAGTGTCGGAGGCAGAAAGCAACCTCCTACTCCACGTTTATATTGCGACCGAGCCACCCGCAGTAAAGATCCGAGAAATTAATCTCTGATAAACCGACCGACCAGGAATCGAACCCGAGCCGCCGTCGTGGTGAGCGGGCTACCAACCCACTCGGCCACTCTGGATCTCTCTTGTGGTATCATCCAATCCCTGATGCACTTATAGCATTGCATAAGTAACTATTTCACAATCTGTGTATAGACTATAGAGGCATATGCTACTTTTATTTCCTAGGATATGTCCTGTGATATGTCAACACCCCTCTTATCCGCTTTCCTGTGAGTGATTAATTTTCTCGTTTAAAGTAACTCATATAGAACTGATGTTGTATTTTTTTAATCAAATACCTTCGTTCATCCGTTTATCTCTGTTTCAGCAACTGGACTTCCAATCATGGTCTCCATTCCAGTGATGGCTGTCGTTGCTGTGGCTTATACGGCTTTGGTGAGTAGCCTAGCTGTGCAACCAGTTTCTACAAACTATTGCACACCTTCAGAAAACGATAAATGTAGATTTATCAACAACATTATAAACAGCAGAACATGCTTCAGAATTAGCCGATGTAATGTTGCTTGTTCGATCCACGTCTCACGTTTATCAATCAATCAATCAGCCGTTTTTATTGAATCAACAACAGCACAATTAAATAACAATCAGTCATTTAAAAAAAATGTTAATCTGCTGATGCCGTCAACAGGACAGCCCTAAAGGATAAAATAATCCGCTATTGCAGGGCTGCCCCTTTTCCATATTACATTTACTGATGGCAAGACGATTTTTAAGATCATATAGAAAATTCAACTTAAATAACAATGTTAGGGCTAAATCATAGCCAAACAACTAAATAACAAAACATTGCAATACTAGATTTAAAACAAATAAAATCAAAACAAAACAGATTATAATGTTCACCGTTGTACATTATAAACAATCTTAACTAAGGTACAATCTATCGAGTCATATTCTTTTTATATGTTCAAGAGATGGTGTTTCAGTTGAGCTTTAAATTGAGCCATGTGTAATATATTTATTAAATTTGGAGGAAGAGAATCCCAAAGTGGTGGACCTGAGCATTTAATTGAGAACTGCTTAGTCCTGGTTCGTGCCCCTGGGGTTCGATATTTACAGGATGCTCTAGTATCATGTCCATGGATAGCTACACCCTTAAAGAAATATTTATCAAACAGTGATGGAAGAAGCCCATAATGATAAGAGTACATGAACAGTCCAATTTGATATTTTGTAATATCATTCATTTTTAGAATATTGTGCTCTTTAAATATTAATTTTGTACTATCAGACCATCCCAGTAAGCAAATCACACGTATGGCACGTTTATGGAGAGTCTCAAGGCGTTTTAATCTAGTGTTGCATCTAGGTTTCATTCGGAAATTTGGAACAGAATTCCAATTTAGTACCCAACCTCAGAGGATGTGAGATGCACTGGTCATTTTAATGAACCAAGTACCTGTGATGTTGAAGTTTGGCTTTGAATCTACTTTCGATAGCCTATCCAAGTAGTTACAATGTTAGGTTTTAAAGCCAACTACTCTGAAATACTATAATGATTATACTTACTCACTAGTTAGGCCTACTTTACGTTACAGGGTGGAATGAGAGCCGTAATCTGGACAGACGTGTTTCAGTCCATCATTATGTTCGGTGGACTACTCGCGATTCTCATTAAGGTCAGGTGACATTATATCTGTACCAAATCACTATAGGAATCGACGATTTCTGTGGGTCATATATATACATACATATACTATGTATGTTATATATATATATATATATATATCGTCAACATTATATATTATTATTTTATATGGTCGTAATTATTATCTTTGCCGTTATCTTCATCGTCTTGACCACCTTATCCGTAAATGGAGTCAGTGGCGTACCGTACGGGGGGCAGAGGGGCGAGTCGCCCCGGGCGGCACTTGAGCAGGGGCGGCAAAATAGGGTTGAAGAAAAATAAAAGAAGGAGTGAATGCAGAAAAAATTGAAAAAGTATAAGAAAAAGTAATAAAAGTAGACAAAGAAGGAAGGAAAGGAAGAAAAATAATCC
>JACEVL010004609.1:375000-470000 GCA_020284085.1 Aporrectodea caliginosa
CGTTTATGACTATGTCCCTAGAACCGTTGCATTGAACGTTCCCGCCTTTTACGTTCTGAACCTGATGGTCTGCTTCATTGGTCTCGTCGTTGTTTCCTACTACGCTTCCATCGGCTGTGACCCTCTGGCCAATGGCGAAATCAGCAACGCCAATCAGGTTAAGTCATTGTAATTGTAATCGAACATTTATATAGCGCCGTTCAGCATCAGCAGCGATCTCGACCCGCGTGTCATGTGCCTAAACCAACGAACAAAAAAGTCTTAAGGCGTCTCCGGAACCGGGAAGGTCAGAGGGCAAGTAGGCTAACTCAAGGCGAAGAGACTGGAAAACAAGTTCCATGCTGACGGGTCAACACAGGCAAAGCACCTGAAATGGGACGTAGCACAGCGAACACGCGGGACAACCATTAGGCCGCGTTTCGAAAAGTTGAATTCCGCATTTATTATTGGTCACAATGAATCGCAGTTCGGCGATTTGATCGTTTAACCGATCGTAACATCCAAGTCTAGACTATAAAATCCCTTTGGTAACAATACTTAACTGGTAATAAAAAAAATAAAAATTAGGCGCCTTGGTCTCCCTTTTAGAATTTGTAGGGAGAGTCGGGGGGATAAATTCAATTTAATGGCGAAGTAGACGAAACCCTGTTCATCATTATAAGTGTAGGCATCCTATAGCATTTTATCCTGTTGTACAGCTTAAGGCGACGCTCAATTCCTTTTCGTAGGCACAAGAGCCAGAAATGAACGAATCCCAACTTCCTGGATAGGGAACCAGCGCATCGCAGGACTTGCCGTTTGCTCCCCAGATACCTCTCAAATACTTCATAAATACTTCCTAGTACAGGCTGGTACCAAATTATTCTGCTTGGTGACAGACCTAAGTGCGAGCAAACAACTTGACCGGGGTTTAAACCCGCAGCCCGAATATCAACTAAATTTGTAACCGATAGACCGCTGAGGTGTCGTAAAGGCGACCATATCGCCTGGCACACATTAATAAATTATATCAGCTTCTTTATGCTGTCGTCGGTCAAAAGTTTCACTCCATTCAAGGACATGGTAGACTCACAAGAGATAAGAAAATAAGGGAACTAATGGCATTACGATAACGTGGCAGGCATACAAAATGATCACTTGTAATGTCTATGGAGGTGTGGAGGTACTCGAGGTATTGCTGAGGTTAATGAATGAAATAATTGATCAAATGGTTAATGTTTTATAATTATGTCGTGATGCATTTGCAGTTGCTGCCTCATTTTGTGTTGAAAATGTTTGCTGACGCTCCCGGTTTTGCGGGACTTTTTCTGGCCACACTTTACGGAGGAGCTCTGAGGTAGGCCAATGTCTGGTCGTCTTAATCGTATAATTATGTTCTCATTCCTGTCGTTACTATCACCTTTTACCTACTATATTGTGCTGTTCAAACCACTTTTGTCATCATCATATAATGTCGCTCAGTCAATAAACCTTGTTCATTCTGAATACAGTACATGATAACTATTATTGGGTCTATAGTATAATTCTGTGAGCAGGATTATACGTTAATCCTCTGCGCTCTTCCTATTTGGATAGACTTGTTTGCTCGCTATCAATCGGAAAAGAAAAAATGTCATCCCGTTCAGAAACAATAATTATGGTGCATTTGTCTTTCTAATTTGGTTATTTTTTTAAACTGACAGTTCAATTTCGTCATCGTTGAGTGGAGCCGCCGCAAACTGTTGGGAAGATATTCTCCAATGGAAACTGAAGCACTGGCCTGAGTCACGCAAAGCTCTGCTCAACCGAATCTTAGGTCTGTTGATCTCTTGTAGAAATCACGTTTCACCTCGTCAGAGATACATAACTCCGCCACTGTTCGCTTTCTGACAGTGCCAGTCCCAAGTCTGGATAAAGGAGGAGGGCGACGCTAATGGTCTTTGTTACCACACAGCTAGTCGTTAAAAGGAACACACACACACACACACACACACACACACACACACACACACACACAGAGATACATTGGCCAATCTCTCTTGAATAGTAGGCCTACCCCTGCAGGGCTTTTTTAGTGTGCAGTTCTACACAAAAAGTGCAGTTCTAAATGAATTTCTGCAGCTGTAGAAGAATTTTTGTGCAGTTAAATGTAGTCAAAAATGTATATTTTCATCAGATTTGGAATTATTTACCATAGCTTTTTAAGGGGTTGTGCAGTTCTGAAATTTCCTTGAAAAAAGCCCTATACCTCTATCTGCTTTTGTCTGCTTTGCCTTCATTTGTCCGGTATTGGACCTACTTTTGGAACTCGCTCCCTGTGTCTGTCCGTTCTACTCTCTCCCTGTGTCTGTCCGTTCTTCTCTCTCTGTCTCTCTGCGTCTGTCCGTTCTTCTCTCTCCCTGTGTCTGTCCGTTCTTCTCTCTCTCTCTCTCTGCGTCTGTCCGTTCTTCTCTCTCTCTCCCTGTGTCTGTCCGTTCTTCTCTCTCTCTCCCTGTGTCTGTCCGTTCTTCTCTCTCCCTGTGTCTGTCCGTTCTTCTCTCTCTCTCTCTCTCTCTCTCTCTCTCTGCGTCTGTCCGTTCTTCTCTCCCTGTGTCTGTCCGTTCTACTCTCTCCCTGTGTCTGTCCGTTTTTCTCTCTCCCTGTGTCTGTCCGTTCTACTCTCTCCCTGTGTCTGTCCGTTTTTCTCTCTCCCTGTGTCTGTCCGTTCTTCTCTCTGCTTCCGTCCGTTCTACTATCTCCCTGTGTCTGTCCGTTTTTCTCTCTCCCTGTGTCTGTCCGTTCTTCTCGATCTCCCTGTGTCTGTCCGTTCTCTCTCTCTCTCTCTCTCTCTCTCTCTCTATCTCTCTCTCTCTCTCTCTCTCTCTCTCTCTCTCTCTCTCTCTCTCTCTCTCTCTCTCTCTCTCTCTCTCTCTGCTTCTGTCCGTTCTACTCTCTCCATGTGTTTGTCCGTTCTACTCTAACGCTTGTATCATTTCGTTCTCAACTTAAAACTTACCTCTTTGAAATTGCTCTAAAATAGTAAGACTCAGAGTATCGTTTAATCTAGTGCAATATTCGATTACATAAATGGAAGGCTGCTCGGCGGTTATGGTTATTTAAGTCTTTGCGGTTTAGTTTTCAACACCTGGTCAGGCTTTGGAAAGATGTTGCTGTTGCTAGAGTTAATAATAATAATAATATTCGTTTAATTATTCAGACTGGCAAGTACGCTGTAAGATTACACGATATAGTAATAACAGATGATAGCAAGTTTAACACGAGTCAAATTTAACTGACTGTATGGCAGCCTCAAGGCGCCCATCTGTCCTACTCCTCATTCTACAGTCGCCCCCTACAGAATTGAAGGCTGAGCCAACCATATGTATTATTAAGTAGAGACTATAGAGACTATGTAACATTACATTACCTATCTAACGTTACATTACCTATATCTATCGCTACATTATCTATCTAACATTGCCGTGCCTGTCTAACTTTATATTATCTATTTAACTTTACATTACCTATCTAACATTGCATTGCCTATCTAACTTTATATTACCTATATAACTTTACATTCTCAAACTTTACCTTATTGCATCATACATTTCCTAATTTTGCCAATGTTACCTTGCCTATATATTATATCCTGAAGTACCTAATATAAAGCCGCTGATTGTAGTGGTTCTGTTTGGTCTTGCTGCAACTGGACAGGCATTTGTGGTAGCAACCGTTCCTGGTCCCATTACTCAGGTAGGGAACATTGCCATCTGAACGGGGAACATCGTCGTTGTCTTCGTTATCATTACTGTCGTCATCATTGTCGCTTTAATCATCGGCGATATAGGCCTAATTGTTTCATTACCCTTCGTAAGCACGGTTTCTTGTATTAACTATTAAGTTAATATAATTAGTTAGTTAATGTAATCAGTTAACCTCTAGCTAAAAAGTCAGTATGAATCAATAAGGACCCAGCATTTAATAAACACTTTCTAATCGTTAATTTAAAAAAAATCCGTTTGTATGAGTTTATAACCTGCGCATTTGCGACGACAGAGAAATAAGATTATTATTGGTTGCTGTTTAACGACACTGTGTCATAACAAAGATGATTAGTGTCGCCCTCCTCCTTTCTCCAGGCTTGGGACTGGCACTACCACAGGTAGGGTAGCGGCGGAGTTAGAGAAATAAGACTCAAAAGTGGCCTACATCCGTCTAGGCCTATAGGCTACTCTGTCACAGTCTCTGCTTGATTGTCCCTTTGTAATTTTAGATTGCCATTGCGCTCGGAAGTGCAATGCTGGGACCTCTCTCTGGAATGTTTCTGCTTGGTGGACTCAACAGACACGCCAACTGGAAGGTTCGTTCTACATCATCCCACTCCTTTTTCATTCCGCCACCCGAAGGCTGACGGCGGCGATACGTAGAAGCGACTGACTGTCGAATTTTAAAACTATATCACATCAACACACATCGCATTAAATAAAGGATAAATCTTCTGCGGCGGAATTTTTCGCCGCAGAATTACTATTTTTGAAGGCGTAAGAGCTTTGCGCATACGCAACCCTCGGAACATGCGCATTGTTCAAAATGCGTTACTTCTATAAATTTCGTTTCTTGGGGTCGGTTAGGGTCAGGGTTAGGGTTAGAGTCGTCAATAAATAAAATGTGAAAACATTTCCACCGCAGAAGTAAGTTTTCGTGCGTTGCGTGGCGGCACTTTCCGCCGCAGAAGCACCACGTACGCTTAAATAAATCATTATTGCACAACACATTGCGGCTACAGAGTCAGCATATTGTGCTTGTTGCAGGGAGCATTGGTTGGCGGAATCACAAGCCTCATATGTAGCTTTTGGCTGATCATCGGAGCTTACACGCTGAAGAGAAAATATCCGACTCTTCCTCCTCTCAGCATCGATGGATGCATAGCTTCCAGTAATCTCACCTTTCCAGACAATGACGACACCAACTCCAGTTCCATCTTCCACTTCGCTGACGAATATCCGATTAATGCATCGATAACGTACTTCCGTCCGCTGGCAAATGAAACAATCTGGGTGACGTCATTAAACAGAATACTATTTAACAATCGTTCTCCTGTTAAGTAAGTAAGTAAGTAAGAATATTCTTTATTTGACTACCACCAAACGCACAGTAGCTTATAGAAGAAATAAATAATACAAACATTTATGCAATGTCATATAACATTCTCATAATAAAACTTTTTTTACAAAGGCATCAATTCTAGGTAGGGTGAGATCGTGTGGCCTGGGTCGCGTATTGTATGGAGCGACCTTACGGGGAGGGAGGAGGTCGTGAAGGACGTGACAAAGATTTAAGAGAATTGACCGGAAAAGAGTAGAATCAGTTCTAGAACAGTTATTGTCAAAACTAGGAAAATCGGCAGGGAGGAAGTTTGAACGGGTCAGTTTTCTCAAAATACCGTTAAGGCGTTGACAAGAAAATTTCAACCGCAACTGTTAGTGTGATGTCCGCCATCTCCTCCCCGACTGTGCGCTACTACAGGCGGTTTATGTAAAGGAGTGGTAACGTTTTGAAGTGAGATTTGAGTCCTGTTGATGTCCGATAATGTAGAGTAATCTTTAGGTCTGGCACCACTTTCCTTTCTAAATCCAGGTTTCACAGGGAAACGGTAATCAGGCTGTGGCCGATCCTTTAATCTAGTGCTCCTGCGTGGGCCTAGGGTTTCGGGTTCAAATCCATCCGATTCTGCTATTATGGGTTTCTTGACGAAGGTTTCCAAGGGTAAGGCTGCGGCGGAAGGGAGTTCGGCAACTTCCGGTTGAGGTTCCGAGAAGTCAGGGTTCGTAGTGGTACTCACTTCCTTACTTACTTTTCTATCCGCTTCTAGGAATTCTATTCTATCCAACAGACTTCTCTGATCTCCAGCCAATTCAGATTGAGCTTTAGACATTTCAGATTGGATTCTAGACAATTCAAAGTGGGATCTAGACAATTCAGACTGGTTTCTAGACAATTCAGACTGTCCTTCGAACAGGTCTCCTAGTCTTTGTCTTAGGTCAGACTGTCCATCAGTGACGTCAGTTAGTCGGTCATTTAGTCGTTTGTCCAATTTATTTTGTCCATCAGCTAAGTCATTTTGTCCAGCAGCTAAATCATTTTGTCCAGCAGCTAAATCATTTTGTCCAGCAGTCACCTTTTCTATACCTTCCAACAAACGTTCAAGAATAGAGGCTCGAATCAACTCTGGTGAAAGAGGCCTGACTTCACCTTGCTCACTTACTTCCAAAGAATGTACAGATTCACGAGACATAGTTAGAAATTATTATTAAGATTATGCAACAAACAGTCTCAATTATATACAACAATTCAAGTAAAACATTTAACTTAATCCTATGCAGTTTCTACTGGCAGTGACTTGCAATTACAATCAATTCAAAGTAAAGAAAGATGATTATTTACCCATCTTTGGAACAAAGGACATGTTTAATAATCCAAGTGCAATTATGGTTTACGAAGACGGAAGATAATCCAGCGAATAAGCGGAGACGACGACAGAGATAATCCAGCGAATAAGCGGAGACGATAAAATCCCGTTACGAGTTCACATTTTCTCGCAATTCAGACAATCGACAATATTATTCCAACCGTACTCGTTTCTACTTTAAACTTCTATAGCGCACTATTTGGCTCTTAGGAAGAGACTAACACAAATGTTTCTCAATTCCTTATCTATTCTACGGGGACTCAAAAAGAACTAATCTCTTGGACGACTCGGCTCGACTCCTAGGTAATCCATCGGTACAGGTCTAACCTCCAGGACGTCTCAGCATCGAGTGACAAATTTTACTAGTGGCAGGGTCTCTACTCAGACACTTCAACCAATCAGCAGTCCAGCTCAAATGCTAGCCTTATATGGACACGAAATAAGACAGAAAACCGATGACGTAGGGGATGAGTCAGTGGTTCTGCTGCTGTACCAGGCGTGACTAGCGCGTGATCAGAGGCTGACGGAAAATCCCAATAATAATGCTATCAACGGCGAAAAATACCGAGGCCAAGCACGACACCATCGTTTCATCGGCTCGCCACTTTTCTACCGCTAGAGGTCTCAGGGGACAGACACAAACAATTCTAAAAATAACCCCTAGTAATGATTTCATAGATCATTACATTCTCACCGGCCAAGGGAAGAAAATTATGTCGACTAGGTTCGGCAGAATTTTCTGTAAGTAAGAACCTTTAGCCAGTTCCTATACATCTGGGAAATCTCTAATATACAAATATCTCAACATCTTAACATTGCAGATGTCTAGCTAACATACACAGCATCAAACAATATACACTGCTAATCTAACTTACAATTAATCCAAAAAGTCTCTAACAATTCTCAATGCAGACCTTATGCAATGCAATACAAAAATACAAAATCAAATTTAAGCAGTAAAGTCTCAAACCATTCTCCAACTAACACAATAAAACAAACAATACTATAGCATTGAATTACTAATCATCAAAACCAAATCTTACAGGTGGACGAATAACACGTCTGGGACGATCTATCAGTTGTGGCTGGTCAACAAGTTCAGTATCAGTTACCAGAGGCAGGTTCAAATCCAAATCAGGGTCATCAGGGGTCCTATCTAAGCATAAACAATTTTAAAACAAATCACTCATCAGACACAAGTTAAACAGCAGACACAAGTTAAACAACAGACACAAGTTAAATAACAGAAGCAAACGATCGAAGAATGTTGGCCAGTCACCAACACTTCATGAATGACAGGAAGCGCGATTTACGAAAGCGTGGTGGGTTGTCTGGTAGGTGGCGTCGAATTCTTTTATATCCAGCGGATGAAGGAATTTCTTTGTCACGTGAGATGGAGATCCTTCGACAGTTTGTTGGACGCGGCAGTCTATCAACTGGGTAAGGTTTATCGTTGATCCAAATCTGTCTTGATCCAAAGTCCCAAGTAGCTCCTACTTCTTTCAACCACGATAATCCAAGAATAAAATCATCCAATTGTTTAGACACAAGGCATCTTACTTCAAATTCAAAGTCTCCGAGTTTACATGGAAGCAAAACCTCGCCCTCTATCGAAATTTTGGATCCGTTTGCTGCTATGACAATTTGTTTTGACGGTTTCAGATCTGTCGGACAAATCATATTATATGGTATCAAAGACATTTGCGAACCTGAATCAACCATAGCGTGCACCGGGTAATCATCAATCAAAATCTTTATGTATGGATTGTCACTTACTAAACTAGAACATGACACCACACGTTCATCTGTATTCTGGTTTGGAATCGCTTCATCACGTGGCGTTTCTCGGTGTGGACACTCCTTCTGGAGATGAGTTCCAGAGGAACAAATGAAGCATCGGCGTCTCTGATTAAAAGCAGGTTGAGTCCTTTGTCTTCCTCTGTTCACGTTCCAGTTCCCTTGGTTTCCGTTCCATTGAGGAGGGGGAGGATAGGGAGGACAGACAGGCGGATAATAGGGAGGAATTCCTGGTATCAGCGGCGGTATCCGTGCTTTCTCGGCTTTCTCCAGGCGATCCAATCGTTGTATTACCTCCTTCAGGTTTGAATCCTGTTCTTTGATCATCTGTGTTCTTGCGGGATGACGATTCGTATTTCCAGGTTTATCTAGCGCTGCTTTCCTGTAGGCTTCCAAACGAGTTGCAAGTTTAAAGGCACTGTCCAAAGAAGAAGGCTCTAATTCACGGACACGTAAGGCTAAAGATTGATCATAAAGAGCGTTCAAGAAGGCACGGGTTGCTAATGTTTCCAGGTGAATTGAGGATGGACCTGGATAGGCTAAAGAAACAAGACGTCTAATGTCCTGAGCCACTGTTCCCATATCCTCAGATTCTTTTTGTCTGCGATTATCCAGTTGAGTTTGAAACAATGCAGTTTGTTCAGTATTTCCAAAGCGAGATCTAAGTCTTTCAATCAATTCATCAGAGGTAGTGAACAATTCAGCATCTCTATCCCATAAAATTTGTTCGGCTTGCCCAGACAAAGAACAAAATAGATGATTCAATTTATCTGATTCTGTCCATTGGTTATG
This sequence comes from Aporrectodea caliginosa, assembly GCA_020284085.1. Taxonomy (NCBI): domain Eukaryota; kingdom Metazoa; phylum Annelida; class Clitellata; order Crassiclitellata; family Lumbricidae; genus Aporrectodea; species Aporrectodea caliginosa. The sequence continues at coordinate 384,017 of JACEVL010004609.1, forward strand.
TCGACTGGCTATTTTAAATTTCCGAATAAATGGCTCCAATTGTTCTTTTCCACTGAATTTTTCCAATTTAATTGTGCTCCTTGATTTCTCAGGTGAAGAAGCTGACAACGATGAGGAGGCGAGAGGAAAAGATGTAGTTTCCGTATCTGAATTCTTCGTAGACACAGGTGGAGGTCTAGGCGGATCAGGTGACAGATTAATTTCAGCAGTGGTAGCAGTTGCAGTTGTAGGTATATTCGTCTGAGTTGCCACTGAAATTTTTGGTTGCTGCGGAGAAGAAGTGTAGGCCTTGGTTTCAATGGACGACGATTTCTGCTCTTTTATTGTCATTTCTTCGCTTCGAATTATTCTGGTTGGCTCAGAGGGTAAACTCCAAGGTTCAAATTTTCTTTCAAATCCATATGGCTGAGCTCCTAAGCATGTTCTCTGGTTGAAATCATAGGCATAGGCAGGCCATCTAGCAATTGCAGGATAAGTTTCTGGAATTCTGTATGGATCAGGAAAATTGGATGCGTGCGAAGGTAACATCATCCTGTCGATCCTCGGCGGTGCTTCATATCGATTAAGAGGCAGGCTGGTTAAGAAATTATCCGTTTGAGCGAAGGAATGCGAAATTGGTTGTCTTCGATTCGTTTCTTCAGAGACGTGAGGATTAAGGACGGAGGCGGAGGCATGTGAATGAACGACGGAGGCATGTGACATTCGTAGAAGATCACGATCAGGCATATTCCTTTGCGACGAAATTTCCGATTCGAAAGGATTTCTGAGCGATTGAGCGTCGAGTGGAACAGAAGTGGGTCGACGAAATTGTATTCTCGATCCATAATCCAAATTTGATTCAGTAATCCCGGTTTGGCGTCGAGATTCAGAGGCAGAATGAGGCAAAGGCGATGCATTAGGTCGATTAGCATCACTCAAATTGGTTTGATTTTGGAGCCCTCTACCGAATGATTGGGAATCCATTCCTCTGGCAAATTTCTCATTTTCCAAATTTTCAACCCCAAAATCCCTTTGTAATTGCATTTCCCTGCCATTGTTATTCATTATTCTCAATTTATCTTGTTCTAGATTATCAATTTCATGATGTACAGAGCCATGCAAAGATTCTACATCTACATCTCGTTCAAATCTTAATTTAGATCTCTGTATGTCAGTTTCGCTTAGAAATCTAGCTTCACTGACTTCTCCATCATCTGAATCTACATCTACAGATCGAACATCAAACATATTCCATCCAGCGCCGCCAATGTGATGTCCGCCATCTCCTCCCCGACTGTGCGCTACTACAGGCGGTTTATGTAAAGGAGTGGTAACGTTTTGAAGTGAGATTTGAGTCCTGTTGATGTCCGATAATGTAGAGTAATCTTTAGGTCTGGCACCACTTTCCTTTCTAAATCCAGGTTTCACAGGGAAACGGTAATCAGGCTGTGGCCGATCCTTTAATCTAGTGCTCCTGCGTGGGCCTAGGGTTTCGGGTTCAAATCCATCCGATTCTGCTATTATGGGTTTCTTGACGAAGGTTTCCAAGGGTAAGGCTGCGGCGGAAGGGAGTTCGGCAACTTCCGGTTGAGGTTCCGAGAAGTCAGGGTTCGTAGTGGTACTCACTTCCTTACTTACTTTTCTATCCGCTTCTAGGAATTCTATTCTATCCAACAGACTTCTCTGATCTCCAGCCAATTCAGATTGAGCTTTAGACATTTCAGATTGGATTCTAGACAATTCAAAGTGGGATCTAGACAATTCAGACTGGTTTCTAGACAATTCAGACTGTCCTTCGAACAGGTCTCCTAGTCTTTGTCTTAGGTCAGACTGTCCATCAGTGACGTCAGTTAGTCGGTCATTTAGTCGTTTGTCCAATTTATTTTGTCCATCAGCTAAGTCATTTTGTCCAGCAGCTAAATCATTTTGTCCAGCAGCTAAATCATTTTGTCCAGCAGTCACCTTTTCTATACCTTCCAACAAACGTTCAAGAATAGAGGCTCGAATCAACTCTGGTGAAAGAGGCCTGACTTCACCTTGCTCACTTACTTCCAAAGAATGTACAGATTCACGAGACATAGTTAGAAATTATTATTAAGATTATGCAACAAACAGTCTCAATTATATACAACAATTCAAGTAAAACATTTAACTTAATCCTATGCAGTTTCTACTGGCAGTGACTTGCAATTACAATCAATTCAAAGTAAAGAAAGATGATTATTTACCCATCTTTGGAACAAAGGACATGTTTAATAATCCAAGTGCAATTATGGTTTACGAAGACGGAAGATAATCCAGCGAATAAGCGGAGACGACGACAGAGATAATCCAGCGAATAAGCGGAGACGATAAAATCCCGTTACGAGTTCACATTTTCTCGCAATTCAGACAATCGACAATATTATTCCAACCGTACTCGTTTCTACTTTAAACTTCTATAGCGCACTATTTGGCTCTTAGGAAGAGACTAACACAAATGTTTCTCAATTCCTTATCTATTCTACGGGGACTCAAAAAGAACTAATCTCTTGGACGACTCGGCTCGACTCCTAGGTAATCCATCGGTACAGGTCTAACCTCCAGGACGTCTCAGCATCGAGTGACAAATTTTACTAGTGGCAGGGTCTCTACTCAGACACTTCAACCAATCAGCAGTCCAGCTCAAATGCTAGCCTTATATGGACACGAAATAAGACAGAAAACCGATGACGTAGGGGATGAGTCAGTGGTTCTGCTGCTGTACCAGGCGTGACTAGCGCGTGATCAGAGGCTGACGGAAAATCCCAATAATAATGCTATCAACGGCGAAAAATACCGAGGCCAAGCACGACACCATCGTTTCATCGGCTCGCCACTTTTCTACCGCTAGAGGTCTCAGGGGACAGACACAAACAATTCTAAAAATAACCCCTAGTAATGATTTCATAGATCATTACATTAGGAACCTCTTGAAAGAGTAACTCGACATCCTGATTTTGATGTCATACTTCGATCAGATGGACAAGTTCACCAAACAGTGAATACTGTTTGCTTCATGATGAAATTTTTGTTCTTGAAGATATTTTCAGTATCAGTAACTAAACATGCGCTACAGGCAAACGGTTAGCATGCTGGGCTGTAAATCGAGAGGTTCGGGTACAAATCTCCCCAGGGTAGAATTCCGTTGCAAAATGTGTAGGCCTACTCTAATTCCACCCCATCCCACTGATCCCAGTCAACTCAGCTTTGAGTGCACTTACTCTGTCCATGGGAACGCCTGGCATTGATGGAGAGGGCTGGTCACCCGATCTAAAATACCGAGGCTAAGAAAAGTGAAGTCGTTAAGACGTCATACTCTGCAGCCTCTGGAGACTGGTTTAGCAGTCTTTTTTCTTCTTTTTCTTCTGCTTGCGGAACTATAATTATAATAGCCATAACATGGTTTGTTTGTAGGTAGATTATCAGGGATTGGAGAAGTTCTATTCCTTATCGTACATGTGGTACAGCTTACTGTGGACGTTGGTTACGGTCCTCGTTGGATCCATAGCATCTTTTCTGCTCAGTAAGATATGAATGACGAGTTGACGACACTCTTAAAATGAACTTGATATAGTCATTTCGAACAGTAAGAGCTATTGCAAACTCATTTAAAGCGAATTTTAGAATCACTGTCATGGGCGCCCCACGTTGAGGCAAAAGGGGCACTTAATTGCCCCTCCAGGATTTTAAGTCGAAATATCCAGACTTAAGAGTAGACTTTAGTGTTAAGTAATAATGAAAAGAGGTCACTGCATGCTTGCTTGGTGACTTATAGCTCTTTGACCAGATAGATTCAGTACGTGTTTTGGTGACTCCAAACTGTGTTTAGTGCAGTAGCCTACCTCTGACTTGCAAATGTCAATGTGCAGTTTGTGGACGTTTGTAGCGACCGTAAGGCCTCAACCAATGAATTGATCTGGCGAAATTTATCATTGAATGTGTGCCACGCCATTTAAGATGTGCGGACCGTGCTCGCCCGAGATTTAAATCTCTAAAATAACCCACCATCGGTATGCGAACCGGCATCAACAAGCAAAGAGAGTCCGCTCTAACCAATGTCGCTCACCAGGCCAGCAAAGTTTATTACTGAAGACATAGTGTGAATTTTGCTTACCATTTGACCAATAATTATGTCTGATAAACTGGTTCCTATTAAGGAGACAAGCGAACACGTATATAAAATGGCACACGAATAAGGGAAAATAATATGAATTGTCATTATTATTTTTATTATTATAGTTTTGTCATCATCATCATCATCATCATCATCATCATCATCATCATCATCATCATCATCATCATCATCATCATCATCATAATCATCATCATCATCATCATCATCATCATCATCATCATCATCATCATCATCATCATCATCATCATCATCATCATCATCATCATCATCATCATCATCATCATCATCATCATCATCATCATCATCATCATCATACAATCGAACCTTTTGTTCTTTTTGACAGGAGACAGGTCGACAGAAGAGAAAGTGGACGAGAGTCTTCTAATCAGTTTCAGACAGTTTTTTCGATGCAGAGGCGAAACAGTTTCAGATTCGACGTCGGAGAAATATGCTGATATCAACTACAAAGCGGTTGGTATCATTACTAATAAGCACACGAAGAAGTGATTCTAAGAACAAAATGTAAGATAATAGCTATTGAATTCTTTACACAATAATAAAATCAGGTAGTGGCATAATTCTAGGTTTGGCACCACCACGGATTCCAAATGAATTGCGCAGACCCTTAAACCCTAGATTAGCCTGATTGGATCAGTTCCATTCCAGCTCAGTTGCGGGAAGTTATTTAACGAACTCGATACCACATCCATGCGCGCAGCTTTGATCGATGCTTTCAACAATACGAAAATGTCGCTGTAAGTCTTTAAATTAATCAATCAATGTTAACTTGATATAGCGCCACTTTAAGATACCTGTTCAGAGGCGCTCCCGGTCCAGCCGCGGCTGAACAGTGTAAATTGTAAAAGATTACGTACAAGACAGTGCATTCAATTTAGGATTTCAGTCTGGGTCTGGCGGTGCCAGTTAGGGTCCTTAGGGAGCGCCTCTGCAGCCTACTTGTGCGAGTTCTGTTGCCTTATCTTCGTTCTGCATCTCGTGGCGAACTTGTTGTTCCCTTTGCGCGCACCTCAAAGATGCAACGTCGTGTTTTCTCAGTGGTTGGGCCGAACATGTGGAATAATCTTCCTTTAGATCTGAGTGTTCTTTGAGCTAGAGACGCTGCACAGGCCTACACCTTTAACAAGAATTTGTAAACTGTTCTTTATCGCCGGAGTTGGGCTGGGAATGCCTCTGCATGGGTAGTATTTGATTTTACGCTGCTATTATTTAGCGCTTAACTATCGATAGTGTTGCAACCAACCCCTATTGCATCCAACCCCGGTCTCCCCTACTCCACTGGCTTCCTGTTTCCTAGGGCATTCAATTTACGATTTCGATCTGGGTCTGGCGGTGCCATGTAGGGAGCGTCCCAGCCTACTTGCGCAAGTTCTGTTGCCCTACATCAGGTTTGGCTGCCCGAATAAATCTTCGTTCTGCATCTCGAGGTGAACTTGTTGTTCCCTTTGCGCGCACTTCGAAGATGCAACGTGGTGCCTTCTCAGTGGTTGGGCCGACCACGTGGAATGATCTTCCTTCCGCAAGCGCCTGAAAACCACCCTTTACCAATGAAGAGACTGGCTCGGGTCGGGAGCGCCTCTGTTTTGAGTGGCGCTATATAAATGCTTGATTACGATTACGATTCAGATCAGCGTGTTCTTTTAGCAAGACTCTGCATACGCCTTTTACAAGAATCTGAAAACTGTTCTCTATCGCCGGAGTTGGGCTGGGAGCGCCTCCGAGTAGGTTATCTTGGAGGGGCGTTATATAAGTGTAACAAAGTCCTCTGAATGAATGAAGGTGTTGGTGTGGTTTTTCACTTTTCCTAGATTTGAATTCTAGACTCAAGCTACTTCCCTTTACCATTACCCTAAACCCTTTTGGGGTTTAGGGTACTGGTAACACTCAGGCGCGTAGAGGAAACGGATCCGGGATCACTTCCCGGTACCTTCCCTAAGGTCGACTCAACCTTTTCATTCGCTAGGTGGCATTGAAAAAATGCGCAGTAGGACGTGATGGGCGCCTTGCATGGCTGCCAAACAGTTAAGTTCGACTCCTGTAATAACTTATGATCAACCGTTCATACTATGAATTGTAATCATCCTGCGTACAGTAGGCCTACTTGTCAGTTTGAAACATTAAACGAAGATTATTATTATAAATATTATGGTTATTAGGTTAACATGCTTGATTTAGATACTCTGCTTTTTGCTGAACAGGTTGAAATTCGACCTGAAGAGAACGCAAAGAAAGCTCATGAAGTCGACCCGAGTCTCTAAGCAATTACCAGACAAACATCATCTTCATTTAAGCGAACAAAAGGACAGACAAAAGGACTTACACAAGACAATCAAAGGACCTGATAGCAATGAGCTAGACAATTGCAATTCAGGCATTTCGAATTGGTCTTTGCTTCGCAAGCACCACACTTCAGCATTGTTGAGTTACTGTGTTGATAGGCCCTATCATTGGCCTAGCTATCATGTGTGCAGGTTGTGCAAGGCACACGGTCCAACGACCTCCAGAGGCCCACAGATATAATGAAATCATTAACCTAGCCAGGCTAGCCTAATTCACATTCCTGCTTATTTGGTGACAGATGTAGTTGTTGTGAACACACTTGCATTAACTTCTTCCATCCTTGAAGAGTGAGGGACTTGATCCAAACGACATGGTCAACTACCGGCATATATCCAATGTAACATTTAGGCCTATATCTAAAAATCATTGAGAAAATTGTAGCCTGTCAAATTACACTGCACGTAGATTCCAGCAGCTTGCTCCCGGTAAATCAGTTAGGTTTTAAAAACCATTCCACCGAGTCCCTCTTGCTTCGCCTACTGTCGGATTTATATGGCGCCATGGATAGGGCACAAGACTTAGTTACACTTCTCACTTCCTGGCTCTGTTTGATGTCAGTGCAGCCATTGATACGGTCGACCACGACATTCTTATAAATCGTCTATTACATGTAGTTTCTTTTGGCATTTCTGGTAAGCCACTTGATTGGCTTCGCTCTTTTTTGAATGGGCAAATATCCTGTGCTGTCTTTGGGTCCACTAAGTCTCACTGGGTTGCCACTCCTTTTGATCTGCCGCAGGGCTCTGTTCTCGTCCCATTGCTGTACATTTTATACACTGTTGCTATTTGCAACTGTCCTGGCCTCCTGTGATGTTTTGAGTCAGCTCTCTCTGATGATATTCAGACTTATCTGGATTGTCCGGCATCTAATGCTCCGACTGCAGCAGCCACAATGCAGCGCGCCATGGAGGCGCTCGGCAATTCGATGTCATCAAATCGTCTGCGCCTCAACGCTTCCGAATCGCAATTTATATGACTGGGTCATGGGCAGCAGCTGAAAAAAGATCACTTCCCTCTAAATTTTAAGCCCAAAATACTGCACCTACCAAAAAGTACGACTGTGAATAACCTACATAACACCCGCTTACATGTAAATCAACTGAAACTTGTCCTGCTGTGAATTCTTGAGTTTCATCACCAAAGCTCTTTTGTTAATTCATTCAGAGAATTTTTTACAGCAACTCAAGACATACACCGAGAGTTGCTCACCATTCCACCCTGTCAAGAGGAGTTTTCAAGAGCATATTGGCATCTCTGATTAAAAAGACAAGATCTAGACGGAGGCTATCCTAGACTGATTGCTCAACAACCTGCAAAAGCAATGACATAGCAGTTGATGTCTGCATCTCCTCCACACCAACCAAACACTGCTTTTGAAATAATCTTGTATACTATTATTATTAATATTAAATTTGGAACACAAGCACGGTCACACCAAAATGTGAATCTGAAATGCGGATAGTTACCTCTGAACCTGAAAAGAGAATTCAACCACATGAAAACTTCCCTTATACAGTGTATTTTTGAAATCGCTGACCATGGAAATACCATCACAATCAAACAAATTCCACTTTAACGACGAGCTGCATTGGTTTGCCAGTCACTTTAAGCACACGCTCATCGTTAAATGTTAAGCAGTTACAGAATTACATCCAACTATCAACCAACATTTTGATCAACTGAAACGCAATAAACAAACAATCTCAGATGCAAAACAATTGTCTTTTTGATGGCCAGACATAAAAGAACATGGAAATTCAAAAAATTGTACCGGAAGACAAAGACATAAGAAAGACAGAATGTGTCGACAGACAAGACTATTCACGATCACAAACACACGGCTACTCAGACGGACAAAAAGATTAAAAAGACCAAAGAATACCTTTGTTATTCTTAACAATAGCAAAACTACAACTCGAGACTTCTCAGTAGGAAAAACGTGTTCGTACTTCTCTTTTGCTGATTCAACATAAAATGCAGTTTACTCAGCACGCTTTTGTGTTAGAGTGAAGCAAAAACTACAGAAAAATACGGCAGTTAGTCATCGATCTGACAAATCCTCTTGTCAGTCAGTCATTCACAATTTTAAAAGCTCTGCTCGACTCAATCCGAATGTGATCCATTTTTCTCATTGTTCCCATTGTTGACCGGATCTTCGTGAGGAGAGGAACTGTGCGCAGGAGATCGGCTGCGACTCCTGGAAGCTGACGGACGACTTGGAGAGCGGTGACTTGGCGACCGGCTTGCACTCTTCCCTCCCTTGCTAGCACTGCGACTTTCATTTCTTGCTCTTGGGCTTGGACTTCTCCGCGGACTGCGACTCCGATGGACACTCCTGCTGCGATGGACACTTCGACTGCGACGTGCGCTACGACTTCTGCGTGGTGTACGGCTGCGTGAACGACGCACGCTACGACGTGCACTACGACGTGGGCTGCGACTGCGGCTACGACGTGCACTGCGACTTCGCCTCACACTGCGACTGCGCGAGCGACTCTTGCTGTGTCCGGACCTCCTTCTTGAAGGCGATTTGCTGATAGACAAATGATAGTTAATTTACGTTTAGGAGAAATATGAACACTTTATTACGCCACAGAGGCAGAACAATAACTAAACGATACAAAAATGAGAAAAAGAAAAGCAACATCTAGCATTAATTATAGTCCAGAAAGCATCAATTATAGAACACAAAAGCTCAACTCTGTGCACACAAGTCATATGAAATATGAAAATATTTTTGAAATATGCACAACTCAGGTACAATATGATCAGTGAGGGGACTTAGATGAAACAACTCTGCTAGGTATCACTAGTGCACTGAGAGTTATAAGTTTAGGATTCATATGTACAGCTGTACGTAATGTCATTACCAATGGCTTAGAAACAGAAACACCCACCTATTAATGTGGTTGACAAATTCTAGCACAGTAGCTAAATATATCAAGATGCCTGTGGTATCCTACCTATATTAGCTTCGACAGTGTTCAAGCAGTACCATATTTTCCGGATTAAAGAATAATATATTGACTGATAGAGCTACAGTTGGCTACATTAAACAGTTCACTCCTTTATATAAGACACAACCCGCAGCTCCCATGTCAAAAACAGTGACCTATAGTCATACAAATACGGCACTCAGCATGTGTATGCCTCTGAAATGATTTCATTCTCATCAGGCAAACAGAACAATCTGAGCTCCTATTTGCAAGCTATTATCAAAACAAATATTGGTAAATAATTATTCTGTTGATACACAGCAGGAAAGCTCTGTTCTAGCCCACGTAAACCTAAGAGATTTCATGTGAATGCCACCTGGTGGCTGCTTTCTTACCTACGGTTACGCCCTCTATCTTCGACAAGACGGATTTTTCGTCCTCTTAGTTCTGCTCCATTTAACTTAGTCATAACATTTTTCATGTCTCCAAGTGTCGCAAATTCTGCCACCCTGAAGTGAAAACGACAGAAATTAAATCTTAAAATTATTTCTAATAACAATTTTCGTTTATTATTTCAAACTGAGACACCGCAGTATGATTACAATTCATAGTATGAACGGATGATCACAAGTTATTACAGGAGTCGAACTGATCTAAGTAAGTATATTCCCTATTAAAACCAATTGCATATCCGCACTCTGGTGTACATACATCTTAACAACAATCAACAGTTGATGTCACTATGAGTACAACATTCTAACAATAAACGTCTTTCGCTGTAAATTTGTTTGACAGCCATGCAAGGCGCCCATTACGTCCTAATGCTCATTTTATCCCATCTGACGAATGAAAGGCTGAGTTGACCTTTGGGAAAGTACTTGGGAAGCGATTCCGCGCCCGTGCTGATCTTCTGCTCTTCGTGCCAGAGTGTCACCATTACCCTAAACCCCCTCTCTGTACAGACCAACTTTAGCAGCAACCTCAAGCCACCTTTTTTCATCTTTTATAAGTTAGTTCAGTCTTTTTCCAATGCATGGTTCTACAAACTGTTTAATGTTCATACAACCCACTGCACAAAATCATTTCAGTGGGTCGATTCAATGATCGCCATCAGACCCAGTGATATTTTCGTTAACGAAAACTAAAATTAGAAGTAAAAATAAAGGATTTCGTTAACGAAAATTAGAAGTAAAAGTAGGAATTATTTTGGCTTCAAAAACGAAATTAGGAATTAAATTATGAATTATTTGCAGAACTAAAATTAGGAATGAAATTTGGAATTATTTTCAGAAGTAAAATCATTTTACTTCTTCTGGTCCTTAAGTTGAGATGAAGCAAAGGGTGAAACATAAGTCTAACAATGCAGCAGATATGCCAGCGTCGCTGTGGGTCCCGAAAATAGGAGATTACTTGTAAACATCAAAGCACGGTTTCACCTGCACTGCAGAAATTTAAATTTCTCAGCATGACACTAAACTTGACTAAAGTCACAATCAACATCAACATTGTCCAGCAGCTGCAGCAACCAAGACTGTGTAACAACTCAGATGGATCACTATTTGGCAGACATAGGCTAAGGGAGAATGATAGGGGCCTACTAGGAATCCTCTTGCTTCCTGGAAGGAAAGGCAAACTTCGTACAGCAAAATTGTACCATTGCAGAGGATCTTTTGTCGGCTCCAGCCTTACAGGCCTTTGTGGAAAGAATTTTTTTGTATGTGGAATCTTGACTGATGGACGAAGAAATAGCATGAAATCGCATGAAAAAATCTCTGGAAATGAGAGTATTCTTAAAATTGAACAAAGATATCTTATACGTGCATGTAGTAACGTTAAAATACTTTTTACTGCACTGAAATTAATAATTATTTGGAAAACTAAAATAAGAAGTAAAATTAATTGAGAACTAAAATAGGAATGATAAGTAAAATTATTTGTGAAGTAAAATTAGAATTAGAAGTAAAATTCAAGGACACAGAACTGAATTAAAACTGAATTAGGAATTATTTTGAGAAGTAAAATATCACTGAATTCAGACCACAGGGTCAAAATGCTTTCAATTACACAACACTCAACAGGTAAATATAATGTAATCTAATATTTACAAAGCACCACTTCAAGAAAAACTCATCAGTGGCGCTCCCGATACGAACCAGAAAAATTACTGTTCAATGATACAGACTTCAGGTGCCTGTGAAACTGTGGAAGGGACAAACTGAGGAGCTCAAGCCGCAGTTCTCGAGACAGGCGATTCCAGCCAGTGGGTCCAATATAGACAAAGCTTCGGGACCGAGTTGTAGCAGTATGCATACAAAGGATAGTCAGGAGTCCATGGGCAACTGACCCAAAGGATGCCACAACCCAGAACTGAGGAGACTGAAATGCAAAAAGTAAAAGGTATTGAGCTGAAGAACCAAGCTTCAAAGGTCATGTACAAGGCAACTATGAAGCACCAGACTGACGAAATCGCTTAAAAATTCAGACTAAAACACTTCAGAATAACACTGCAATGTATCTTTACCCTTCGTTGCGATCTCTTGTTACATCAGCGTATGTCACTTCGCCCACTTTATTCATAAACTCTCTCAGTTCCTGTACAGCAGAAAAATCACAACAATCTCAACATCACGGCACAAATTTCCTATGATATCTGTGTCACCTTCGACAGCAAGCATCAAGTATTTTCCACTCTCAGGACAACATACACAAATGCCTGCCACCTTAAAAGTCACATCAAGAGCTGCCTTCTTGATTCAAACTCAGCATAGCACACCATCAGTCATGCTATGCACAGGTTATTTTCTAAAGCTAACAGACATTTTGGGTTCCATAATCCCAACTGTGCTATATCAGAAAATGATTGGAATTGATCAATCAGAATTCATGGCACAACAAAGTTTGTTGTTACAAACACTCCAGTGTATACCATCCATACTATTTTGCCTTTAACACATACACTTTCACTATGCATAAACTATATGGTTTTCTTTCTATTACAGGTAATTCACGAACTGCCTATTTCCTTGCTGTACTGTAAATCTTATTCAGTTCTGCTGAAATTGCATGAATTATTATTTAACTATTCGTTTTAGATTCTACGCACGATTATGGCACCCCACTGCTAGACACTGTCTAGAAACAAGGCTAAGGATGCACAATGATCAACATCAAGACAACTTAGTTACCTTCACTCAAATTGTACATTTATTCATATCCCCATTTCATTTACATTCTTCCATTTAATTCCCTTGCTCATAAGGCGGAAGATGGTTAAATGAGTCAATGTGCTCTTGTTCTGTTGGTACTGACCTGTCGACCGCAACGAGACGATAAGTTCTCTACACGAATTCGATAATCAGTTCGTTTTGGAGATTCCGGTCTGAAACAACAGAAACACAAACAAAAGGGTAAAATCAGTGAAGAAAAACTGCTAGAAATAAATATTAAACGAAGCAATAAAGAGAGAATCAATACAGAAAAAACAGAGATAAAGAAAAGCACAAACTTCAGCAATTAACATAAAAAGATGCAATGAAGGCAAAACCAGCAGAGAGCAAGATAAAGGAAAAGTGCAAACTTGAACAAAATAGAGAGATAGCTGGAATGGATATTGTAGAAAAAACAAATAACAGAAGAGTAGCAAAGCAGTGGTGAATCATCCCTAGTGACCTACTCCAACATGTTGCCTTTTCCAACACTCATTACAAGTGATCTAACCATTCAGATTCCATGTGCCACAAACCAGCGCTTGTGAATAAGCTAGTGCCCTGTATTGCACTTTAGGAAGCTAGAGTTTATGATATGAAAGATTACGACGCTGTTTTTGCACCTCAACCTAACGATCCAATATAGGTCCACCAAAGATGTTACCTGTCCAAGTACGAAGAAGAAGAAGGTCTACGCGACGACCCATAGCTGGTTCTTGCTTGGTAACGTTCATTTGGAGAACGAGCATGCTCAATGGTCACCCTGAAAAACCACTTGCAAATGTAAATACAAGATACCTAAAATATACTCAAATTTCTTTAATTCAATTCATTCCATTTAATGAATACTCAATCAGAGAGCGAACTGCTGTAACACTGTACCTTTAAAGTTCATTCTGCAGTTGATTAAATGGTCACAAAATAATTAGGCACAAGTCCTGCTACCTTATCCCGTTTAGGGCAGCTTCAACAATAAATTCAGCTTCAACAATAAATTATATATTTCCCACAAGTGATGAGAGATTTGTGATTAGCAATTTTCACCAGCAGTAAAACAGTGGCATTTGCAAAAGAGCTAGGAATGGTTTATCAGAATGCATAAAATTTACACTGCAACATACATACTACAAAGAATTCTAGAAAAACAACTTGACAAGAGAGCACTTCAAAAATGCAACAGAAATTCTTCTGTTGAAACAGAGACAGCAGGAACAAAATCAAGTGCAATTAAATTAACAGCTCAAACGAGTTTGTGTTGCTATGGCTCAAAAAATACCAACCGTTCACCACACAGAGTCCTTCCGTTGAGATCGCAAACTGCATCGTCGGCATCACGCGGATCTTCAAACTCCTAAACGTTCAAACAGATTAATCACTTACCAAATGAATCATTGAATCAATTACTGAAAATATTCATATTAATTAACGAACACATTAAATGAACAACTCATTTAATAAATGATTGAAAAATATTCACATTAATCAATGAACACAATTAGCTCAACAAATAATTAAAGCAATTATCGAAAATATTCACACTAATTATGCACTCTATTAATGTCAATTTCACACTACACAACGCAGTTGAATCTCAAACCCATGGCTTAGAAATCCTCACTACATTTCAGATTTGCACAATAAATGTAATGCAACTTGCAACAGCTTTTTATATAGCACCTCAATATCACCTTAATATGGAAATCTGTGCACTGATCATTATATGTTCTACCTACCACGAATCCGAACCCAGTCTTGAGAACAATTTCCATGATCTTCCCATAGCCTTTGAAAAATCGTTCGACATCTCTGTCTCTGGCTGAGTGGGACAAACGACCGATGAACACACGAGTTCCCATTCTGTTAACATTAAAATCCAACCATTTCACATTAACATCAACACAAACGTCAAGATTAAAAATGTTGCCAAAACAATCAGCAGTACGGCTCTCATATGTTAAGCAGAATGCAAATAACAAAAAGACAACAGTTTAATGCATTTATCTTCTTAGTTAAGTGTTCCCACTTAATCAAATAAATGTATGCCGTGATCAAATGTACCGGTAGATAGCACAAATTCAAACATCGCAAATTGAATTACAACAGCAAATTAACACAAGTAGATGACAAGCGTTTCTGTGCATTACACATAACAAAAGTTTTAAAGCACAACTTTACAATACAACCTCATTACATGGATGCGCTGACCCAAAATGACATTGCAACGAAGTTCAAGCATTCCTACAGTTGCTGTGCGCATCAATACACAATATAATTTTTTTATTGTATATATTATGTGTATGTAATGTATTATGTGTAACACTCCTCTGAGAGGCAAGATCATGCAGCTGTTAAGATTATCTAACACTACAGCAGGTGTGGTTCTGGATATTTACTTTCTCTAAGAAACCCTCAAAGACATTCCTCACCAACCTAAATAAGGTTAGTGTCCAATAAAACGGCAATTAAAAGACACCAATGTCAACACAGAACTCTCTTCTGATGTTACCCAGTACCACAGCTAACACCACATATCTCCCATGTGGAGGATGTACCAGATACAAATAGTATAAAGTAAATACAGCTAGAAGAAGTAAGAGACATTTAGAATAGTTACAGACTGAAGTACTCGAATGCACAGTCTGATTCACCTCGATACAAATAGCACAAACTGGAAACTGAGATGAGTTAAAACTTAAAAGTGCTCTCCAGGACGAATATAAAACAGATTTCCTATAACCCATTACTCACAGAGAGAAACCCAGACAAGCAAACCTTGAATACTATCCACTATTACTATTGTTACTGCTAACACTACAGAACATATAACCCATAAATGGTCAACTGAAAGGGAAACCACAGGACTGAACCCTTGCCTTTATGTCTCATTCCACTTCACACCAATTACCCTAACTACAAGATGCACTTAACACAAACTATGGTAACTGTCCACAAGTCTGTCAAGGGACACAAACTTCAACATAGATAATTTTAAAAGTGAAGACTGGTGTTCAGATGCAAGGAAACAACTGCTTTATTATCGCACAGTACAGATGCTTCTGTTGTTAAATTAGTAGAATTCACCACGAGTAGTTTAATTAAAAAAAACTGAAAATTAATAACAGGATGGCTAAACCAACTTTCTGGGAATAAACAATTTCTGATAGATCTCTAAAACTGTCAGAAAAACTAACCATGCTGTGATTAGTTTAGAGTTTAGACCATGAAAACTGAATGTTTGAGACTCCTGAACCAAACTCGTGTCCAAGTTCTTGAGCCTCTGAAACTTCACTTTCCGCATAGATCTGGCAGTGTTTGCTCTGTTCTGGGCAGAACATCTCCCACACCATTGTCTCTGTCAAAATCTTTCATCCTTTGTCCATTCAACCAAGCTAACAAGAAACTATTTGGTCCCACGTTTCAGAGCCTTAAACCACACTGAGTCCTAAATGCATCTTTCGTTCTATTTCCTTAGTTCTGCCACAAAATAACGAAAATAAGAGATGTAGTTACACTCAGACGATGAAACCGACAGCTCAGCCAGCTGATCTCACCAGTTTCAGAAGCTGAAAGCAGTTACCGTGCAGCAAGCCTTTGGTCAGTCAATCATTCCAGTTTACTACACATGCTGTTCACAATTTCAGCTCATAGTATTTTGTTCAACAGACAGCTCCCAGTTAAAAACTGACCCAACTCCTAAATTCTATAGTAATTGATGGCAGTAGGTTTGTTTCTGGGCAGAGCTTCAACATTACTGATTTTTCCTTCACGGCCATTTATGTTTCACTTACAAGCACACTGCGATTGTATACAACCTATAAAAGGGTTTGTAGAGCAAGCTGATTGGTCATTTCTATTAGTCTACATTAGCAAGCTGATTGGTCATATCCATTAGTCTAAACTTTTAAAGCACGGCAGCTGGTCTAGACTACACCAGCTGCCTAAGTTTTATGAATCACGTCATATGTACAAACCTTTCGTTCCACATAAATAAGCCATATCGTTGAACCCGTTGGACTGAGCCAGACCGAGCGAGTTTCAGCGATGGGCTGGAGCATTTAAGATCGTGAGTTGAAACGAATGGATCGATCGAGGGTTGAAACGATCGAGGGTTGAAACGATCGTAGCAGGAACGTGTTGAAACGGACGGGTTGTGTGGATCGAAACTTAGATCATGGGTTGAAAGATAGCGATCGAAGGTTGGTTGCAATTATAGATCGTGAAAACGACAGCTGGGTCAGGCAGCAAAATTAAATTAACTTATTGAGAACAAATTAGTAGACTGGCCTCACGACGACCAACAAGACTGCCTTCTAAACGAACTTAGAGTGCGTGTACTGCCTTGAAAATGCCCCAATATACGTTGCCATACATGCAAGCAACTGATGCACAGGCAAGATACACTCACACGTCGCTATGCTGAAGGTTTTAGGCAAAAATACTTACATAATGACATGACTTACTTTGAGAAATGATGCAGAACCATCTAAATAACAACTAATCGATTGAAATGATACTGAATTAGGTAAAAAAAAATAGGTAACTAAGTAAAACAAAATGAAAAGAAGATATAACTGTAAGATATGGAAAAGATGAATAGATTTGTTTGTGCCATTACTATTTGACATAAGTTGTCCTTTCCTTAAAGTTTAATAGACACTTCTCACAATGCACATATGACATGTTGTGGAATATCAATATTTACTCAACCCCAAAATGTGGCAATTAATGAAAATGGCCTCTTGTTTTGGAATGAAATATGGCGGATGAAGATTTGATACAATTCATTTGTGGCATACGAGCTAAGGCTTTCCACGAAACAAATGCAATGTTCCTGCGCTGTAATGCAGGCACGAGCCCAGAACCATAGGAATCTCTGACGATGGCTAAGAAAGCTTTATACACTAGACGGGGAGGGAACAAAAACTGTGCTGACAAATACTGTTAACATAAAATTCAAGTCTGAATGGAGGACCTGAATCCTGGAAGACCATCTATATAGGGGTTGTCACTGTAAACTTGCCAGTTTGAGCAGACATTGAAATTTTATAGATAAAACTTAAATGATCAAACTGTGTATGAAAATTTTTTGGGACAAGAATAAGTATTGTATTACCAACCAACTGTTGTGCAAAGATAGATCTTGTTGGTGTTGCACAACTATTTTTCATGTACAAAATAACACAACCCAATGTTTGCATGCTGTCCACGTTACACATCACAGGTTGCACACTAAATATCCAGGGTTTTCAAAAGATATTTGAGCAATATGGTTGGAGTTTGCCAGTAAGTTGGGATGGGGTTATATCCAGCACATTGGTTGAAGAAGGGGCATATCAACCAGCTGAACTTAACCCAGCTAAGGGGATGATGAATGTGACCGCTAGCTAAATCGCATGTCAAAAATAGTATTCATCTTTTTACAGCCTAGAGCACTCCTGTGTGACTGCCTTTGTACACTGCGTAAGACGGGCAAATCACAACGAGAGATGATCAACTACAGGTCATTATCACGAGAGAAACGTTAATACTACGCCTCTGTGGTCCCTCTGTCCCGAATATCAATTAACCACTTAAAAAGATATGCAATCCATTAAATAAAGTGGGTGTAATTAATGTAGGCTATGCTAATTAGTAATGGCGGCCGTGGAATATCACCAACATGGCATCCACTCTCACTATTATTAAAGAAATCTGCGTGTTTTTTTATACTTATAACCAACCAATCGAAACTTTATTGTTGTGTCCATACTTACTGGTACGCTTTACCACGATTTTATGGAATTAAACAACCTGTTTTTAAGATCATACAAAAACAATTAAATCCAGAAATTTTGTAGAAGCTCCGAAATAAATCGGTGGAAGGAGCCAGACTCTCGCTTTCCCGCAATGGCTTATGGGATTGAAAAGATTCCTTAAGTCAAAGATTACGTATGGGAATTCTAGGATCGCAATGGGGAGCATGAAACACTGACTTCAGGTTGATGCCAGCCTTACTTGTTTATCCACTGCCCATGTTAACTGTGAACAGTTCATTTTAAGTCGAATAATTATTATTGTGTACATAAGTAGGCCTAATCGCAATTCATACTCGTAATCTCGAGAGTTCTGCCGCACCTTACCTCGAAGTCTCGACTAATGAAAAAGGGGTCGTCCATTAATAATGCCAAAAAATTTAGCAGTTTTTGACCTCCTCCCCCCCTTGTCAACAACTGTCAAACATTGACGGACCCCCTAAAAATTATGTCAACAATCCCAGAACCCACCACCCCCCCCTACAAAAGAAACACAATGGCTCAATACATGTAGAATCATTTTTTCAAATTTCTTTACACTAAAAAATGCAATCTCGAATTTCAAAATATTATGAGTTTAGTTTATTAGGCCTACCAGCTTTTTAGTAGTATTAAACATTAAGCACTTTATACATTTTTGGCATTAGCCTACTTAATGTTTTCGCTATCATTGTGAAGCGTCTGTGTTCATTTATTGGGGGAAAAATTGTTGACGTCAAATTGTACAGAACCCCCTCCCCCTTGTCAACAACTGTCAAACTTTTCCAAATCCCCTCCCCCTATTTTGTTGACATAATTAATGGACGACCCCAAAGTAAATGCACATGTTTTTCTATAGCTACCGCATGTCCTCGAACCTGGATCGATTTTAGTGAAGTGATCAGATATGTGATCCTTCACCATGTTTGCTATTTTGAATAGGCTAAGCTCCACTGCGGCCACTTAAGTATATATATATATAGGCCTACTATCGCAGGCGCTAAGTCAAAGAAAATTCAATTCAATTCCAGTTCAAGGACTCATGGGTCGAACAGGTACAGAGTTTGATGGTTCATTCCGGTGTAGGGTGTTTAGTAGGGTAACAGGTCGATAGTCCGAAGGTTCGATAGCCGATGCATGGTTCGATATATATATATAGTCCGAAGATTAGTATACAGCTTGACGGATGAAAATAATTCTTGCATGAGTAGAAGTTGGAGTAATTAACAGAATTCTTGCTTAAAATTAATAGAAGTTGGATTGATGAAAATAATCCCTGCTTAAATGAAAGTTGGAATGATGAAAAGGTATTGCAGTGTAAATTGAAGTTGAATTCATGCAACGATTTTATGTCGGATTAATGTACAGAATCTTCGGACTATATATCGAACCTTCGGACTATCGAACCTTCGGACTATCGAGGCGTAACCGTTTAGTAGGCATATGGAAGCGGCGAGTTAGGTAATGATACGATGGGGGAATGGATAGGATTTGTGGAAAAGAAGTATTTCCAGTCGAATTAAAGACCTGTGTTCTGTGGAGAGATGATGAGAGGTGCAGTACGTGTAGCCTACTTGTATCGAGTTCTCAGAGGTTGGCCTACTCGATCGGAGGTACAGTTGAATTATTAAAATGTAACCCAACTCTGAGTGTCTTGAAAGGTAAAAAATTAATACTCTTTGAACAATATCGCTCCGATTCAGACCTGCTAGAGGCGATCATCTAAACCTATCAATATATTATAGCATTCATCTGTAGCAATCCAGGCAAAGAGGGAACGCCGTCGATGAGACAGAGAAATGTAAATGTTTTGGGCTTGAGGAGGACTGCAGACAGCGTTACAATCACCACTGCCGAATAGCAAACAACTGCAGAGCTCATTAACGATTCAAGAAGTTAATATTGCAACAGACAACTTGAAAGTGATAAAATATCCACAGGACCGACAGTGGAGGCGCCAGAATTTCAGGTTGGGGGCGGGCTAAAGCACCAAGCCCCTCCCTTTTGTCCTCTCCTCCCTGTGATTTGCAGTGATTTCACACTTTTGGGGGGCTGAGCCGCAGTTAGGGGCTAAGCCCCCCTATATCCCCCTGGCGCTGCCACTGCATGAGGACCGATGACGCTTCTCGCAGTATCTTCAGCAACCCAAAGGAGACTTCAGTTGCCAACGCTCAGACCCTAAGAATCAGACCCTTTGTTCTAGCTTTGCTGCATTTTTGTGAACAAAATGAACAATCTTAAATGTAAATTGTATTGATTGTTATTGTATCTATAGATTTATAAAGCGCCTCTCACAGTGCACACTAATCACAGCTGCCCCGATGCTCCCATTGCGAGAGACCCAGGGAGAAAAGAGTGTTCTTAAGACAGCGAAAGGAAGCACCTGGAGTCCTGGACCACCGCGGTTAATATCAAAGAACGAGTTGATGTAGGGAGTTGGTGCCATATTGACGGGCCAATGAAGGCAAAAGCTCAAGATTTAGCCATGGCAGTCCTCGTTCGTGGAACAAGGTCAAGACGATCAAGTGAGCGAAGCGGACGGTGAGAGGTGGCAGCTGATATTATGTCGGCGAATGAGACCACAGAGGTACCGGTAGTCCGGTACCTATAGGAGCTAGACCAGAATAAGACCTGTAGACATGAAAGGGAACTTTAAGCTGAATACGAGCAGTGAGAGGGAGCCAGTAAAGATTTTCGAGTATAAAGGAGATGTGAGAGAAACGCGGAAGTGGGGCTATCAGACTGGCAGCCGCATTGAGCACATATATATTGAAGGGGGAGAGGCGCACTTTAGTAGAAGGGTCTACGAAAAGAGAGTTGCAGTAGGCTAATCAATTCTGGAGCAGATAAAGCCATGGACTATTATACTGTTTTATACATAAATACCGAGGAGATAGATCGTCGCATAACTCTGATGCTTCCCAGGTGGAAGTATAGTAAGAACGGGTGAAATTCGCGATGTGTTCTGAGAAGGTTAAGAATGCTGTCAAGGACAATACCAGCTGTTGCTAGCCAGTGTGATTCTCGTTAACGATAACGATAACGACAATGTTCGTTAACGAAAATAAAATGATTTCGTTAACGATAACTATAACTATAACTAAAAATATCATTAACTATAACTATAACTATAACGAAAATAACACTAACGAAAATTCATCTTTATTTTCGTTAATGCAAAAAATAAAAATAGGAAGTGCAATATGGACAATTCTACATAAATGAGAACGAAAAATGCGATATTTTTTATGCAATTTGTCAGTTACTTTGGAAACTCGTATATTCATGAAGCTGAATGCACCCATGCTTCAAAGGCTTTCAAAGCTCTTAGCAAATTGTGAAACAGCGTGTTAATACACACAATTTTGCTTATAGCCTTAATTATTGTAACTAAGTAGTAACTAAAATTAACTAAAATAAAAATCCATTAACTATAACTATAACTATAACTAAAAAATAATACTAACTATAACTATAACTATAACTAAAATAAAAACCATTAACTATAACTGTAACTATAACTAAAATAAAATCTGTAAGGAGAATCACACTGTTGCTAGCTGCACTGTTAATTCAGAATGGAAGGACATGCTGCTCGACTAGGCCTAACTTAATTCGCTTTCTAGCATTGACCTCGCAGGCTCTGCTGAGCCACGATCAGATGCTGTCAAAACTTTTCGGGTAACCTCACATTCCGACCGTAGGCCTACATAACTAACCTTTGTAAATGTTGCTTCTGTTACAACAGGTCGGCAGATTTTAAGCTTACCAATAAGCATATTTTGGTTATCCCGTAGTTTAGGTTGGTAAATTATTTGAATATCTTCAATGCCGTCCTTGACGTTGGTAAGTAAGCAGTCTACCTATGTCCATGATAACTATCATCAATCCCGCTTTCATTTCATTGTGAATTTTTGTCATCAATCCAGCTTCCATTTAATGAAAAAAATTATCCAACTTCTATTTAACCAACAAAATATTTTTCATCAATGGAACTTTTATTTAACTTAAGCAAAGAACTATTGTCATGTGTCCAGCTTCTACTTAAGGCAGGGGTGTCAAACCTTTTTTAATGGCGGGCCAGTGGCAATACTTTCCAGCAAGTGGCGGGCCATGGTGTCGAAGACTCCTGAGCAAAATGGGTGGGGATCTGGAAGGGGCTCTGTGAGATATTTTTGCAAAAATGTTGCATTTTTTAGCCTACCAACCGTCACATTATGTAGGCTTATCAAATCTTAATATTTTGATCTTCATTATCAGTCACGTACGTCACATAAACTCATTAAGCATAAGGTTAATGTATTCCAGTTGAGAGACTTTTGCTATTGCAATCAATATCTCAAAGTTATCTTATTCTGATTGTTAAAAATTAAAACACGTCTCTGTCAAACGCATAGTAAGCTCGAAATACAAAAATTAATGAGATAAGTTTGAATAAAATGTCTCTCCAGTGTACATCAAAGAAAAATGACTGATTAGTAATTGTTGCACTGGAATCTTGATACTGTTTTCATTTAACGAGAGAAGTTAGGCTGCATATCTACAACTAGCGCTACTCTGAGATTTGCATGTAGATTTGAGTCAGTCAACCGTCTTCTTTTATCTATGTCTTGACTTAACGTCATCTTTGACTAGCCTTGCTCGCATATGCATGTATGAACTGACAAACGAACACGGCATTCGAGCAGCACCTTTTCGTAAATGAGGAAAAGTTTCTCTGGGCAGTTGCTGATAAAACACCTGCACTTCTATAATTGTATAATTGGTTTCAATGCTGTGTTACACTGCAAATCAACGAGCTCCATAAATTTTGTAGCAAACTTAGAACAGGCGAAGGATTGATTTCAAATGGACTGCTGAACAGCTGAAATTGGTCTTTTGTCTGAATGCTGAGAAGCGTTTTCTAAATGCATCATATAACTTTCGGTGCATATTTAGCAGTCGAAAACGATGTTTAATGCTTCGGCGTGATTCTTAGCTTCGCTCATATGTTAAAGGTGCTCGAAATATTATTCATGTGCGCAAGTTGCGAAGCCCACTGCTAAAGTTTTATTTCGAATGCTCGTATCAAATCATATGCTTCAGTAATGATAATTTCTTTGCCTTGCAGTTTACTATTAAGTGTATTTGATATTGACTGTGAAAAATTAACATATTCGAACTTTTATTCTCAAATTGTGTAGTCTTTAGGCACAGCGCCGCGGGCCAGAAAAAAATCATCGGCGGGCCAGAAATGGCCCGCAGGCCTGCTCTTTGACATCACTGACTTAAGGCAACAAATATTTTCATCATTCTAGCTTCTATTGCATCAAAAACTTAGTTTCATCAATCCAGCTTTTATTTACGGTAAAAATTATTTCGATCAATCCAACTTCTATTTAAAGACAGAAATGGTTTCATCAATCCCACTTCGAGTTCGTGAAACAATTTGTTTCTTTAATCCAGCTTCCATTTTAATTTGACGATATAAAATAATTTACCAACCTAAACTACGGGTTTACCCATATTTTTTTATTTGACGTCATTTCTGTTGCAAATTAATATGACGTAGGCCTGCGTTCGTTTATTTGGAAAGACGTACGTTTGTCTCACGCTATCAGAAATATTTTACATTTTACAACAGCAGTGACTTGCGGCCAGAATTAACGCTCGTGACGGCGGTTCGTCTTAGCATGCATCGCTGTTTAGAAGTATGACGGCGCTCTTTAAATGTTGAGATATAGGCCTATTAATTATATAATAGACGGCGTCATAAAAGAGTTGTCCCACAAACTGTTACGTTTCACCTCTGGACTCTTTTAATAATTGAAAATTATCGTAAATGGCGTGAACACGACTTGGCTATAATTTTATTTCGCTATTGACTTGACATAGGTATTAGGGGCCTATGGGCTTTTTCAAACATTACAGAGTATCGACCATTCTATCAAAAATAGCATAAATTTAGCAGTGTTGCAATTGCTATTTTTTCGACCAATAAGAATCTTTTAACATTAAACAATAGGGATATTTATACCTGCATAGACTAGCGGTTTTCAGTGAATTTAGTTTTGTGTCAACAATATTAATATATTTCATTATCTCTGTTTTGTCGTTTTCATACTGTAAGAATGCACTAAACAGATCTAGGCCTGCCATAAGATGGCATACAAGATTCCGACACAAAAGTAGTTTTGTGTGCCTTAACTCCATAACGACCCGGCCTTCTTGTGCCTTCTTAATCCTGAACAATTGCGCTTCAGCGAGGCGGACCACGAAACGGAAGTTGCCTACCTTGCTTGAGGTGTCTTACGAAGGCCTACAATTACATAGTCCCGAACAGTCAGCGATGATTTTAAGGGATGGGCAAAACTCTTTTAAATGTCAGGCAAATCCTCCTGCACTGTGTACAAATCCTAATGTACATTGTTCTTCATTCCTGTCTACGTTAAGCATAGTGGATGCGATATGAATGCTCTCTCTCTCTCTCTGTCCATTCCTATGCTCTCCCTGCCTTGACTTTGTCAGCAAGACAATCTAATGAATTAAATGTATGCTGGAATTCTGTGTATCGTCTTATATTTGGGTTTAATAAATGGGAAAGTGTTAAAAGTTTCATTAATGGACTGGGTAGGCTGAATTTCACTTTCCTGGCGAAATTACGCCATTTTAAACTCTATTTCCATTTAATCTATTCTGAAAATGTTGCCCTTTATAATCTGTTTTGGACATTCCTATTAGACAATTTCCAGACTGATGATTGCCTTGCCTTGGTATTCATGAAGAAACATGATGCCATTACACAATTGTATAATAAGTTTGATGACTTGTGTACACAGAGCTGAGCTTTTGTGGTCTATAATTGATGCTTTCTGGACTATAATTAATGCTAGATATTGCTTTTCTTTTTCTCATTTTTGTATCGTTTAGTTATTGTTCTGCCCCTGTGGCGTAATAAAGTGTTCATTACAGTAGCAATAATGATAATGATAATAATAATAATAATAATAATAATAATAATAATAATAATAATAATAATAATAATAATAATAATAATAATAATAATAATAATAATAATAATAGTATTGTGTAGATTGTTAGAAAAACTTATAGTGCGCCTGTACATCTATCCTATCCTCACTAATCATGTTGAGAACCGTCCCTTTGCTGACCAATTCGCCTTCAGGCCTTCTGGTTCTACCTCTGCTGCACTCATAGCCATCACTGACTGTATTCTTAACTCGCTTAAATCTGAACCTTATGTCCGCCTTATTTCTCTAGATTTCTCCAAGGCCTTTGATACAGTCAGGCACTCTTACTTGGCCGATCAACTGGCCTCTCTACCTATACCTGTTAATATCTTCAACTGGATTCTCTCCCTCCTGAGCAATCGTAGTCATTGTACCAAGTTCCGCGGCATGATCTCTTCCTTGGCTCACATCAATGCTAGTATAATACAGGGTTCTCGCATGGACCCAGCAAACTTCTTAGTGGCCATCTCTGGTCTTAAACCTCTCCACAGCTTCAATTATATCTTCAAATATGCTGATGATTGCTATCTTTTGATCTTGGCTTCAAATATTTCCACCACGGATGCAGAATTAGATCACATTAGTGCCTGGGCTCGCAAATGTAATCTCCACCTAAACCATTCTAAATCTAACGAAATTATCTTGACCAGACCAAATGTGAATCTTGAACAAGGTCCTCCAATTATACGTGGCATAAAAAGGGTCACATCCCTGAATATATTGGGTATCGAGATTTCCGCAAAGCTCGGTTTTTCCTCCCATATCCAAAAGATTTGTGTACAGGCCAAGCAATCTCTCCACGCCCATCGTATTTTAATCTCGCATGGACTCTTGGGAGTCAGGTTATATGATGTGGTCCGGGCCACCACTGTCAACCGAATGCTTTATTGTTCCCAAGTGTGGTGGGGCTTTGCCAGCAAACAGGAACGTGACTCTCTAAGTTCTGTGGTCCGCAAGCTGGTACGCTTTGGCTTCCTACCAAAATCTTTCCCCACTTTTGAGGAACTCTGTAAAAAGCCGACCATGACCTTTTTAGAAATATCTTAAATAATCCCGGACATATCCTTCATTACCTACTACCCCCTGTCCTATATACTGGTCATGATTTGCGCCCACGCTCACATAACCGTGTTTTTTCTAGATTTGATTCCCTCACCAGGCGTGGTTTCCTGGCTAGGATGTTGTACAGCTAAGCCATATAGTGTTTTTTTAGTTTACTATTTACTAACTTTTTCGCTACTATTTGATAACTTTGTATGTACAGCGCCGTGCGTTTGCCAGCGTTTAATAAAGAACACACTTACTTACTTTTACTTACTTATAATAATAATAATAATAATAATTATAATACCAAAGGCATCAATCCGTGGCCGATTAGTCCTCTTACACGTTGCAGTACAGAGAGGGCAGAACTCGGTGCATGCCCGGAGTCGATATGGAATGCACCCGCTGAAGAACTAGAACAACTCGGAAGAAAATTTGAAACAGACAGAAATTAAAACGCAATTTCTTAATTATTTTGAAAGTTTGTATTTATTAGGCCTGTGTGTTTATACCGCATTGTTTCAATTTTTTGATGATATGCATGCGATTAAAACTAACCGAAGTCTAACTAACTGGGATTGTAGAAACACGTAGCCAAATCCTTTCGGCACCCGTAGGGAATGAATGAAGCATGTTTGTTAAAGCGTGACCATTTCAGACGAAAATGCGAGATCTATATTGTGCACGTGTGTAATTTAAAAACAAAATCATTGAAATTGAAGAGCTAGTTCGTAAGCTTTAGGTTAACCCGTAAATATGATACACCAGCATATTGTAATATTGGTTAGTTCCTGTCATAACAAAGATGATTAGCGTCGCCCTCCTCCTTTATCCATGCTTGGGACTGGCACTGCCAGAGTGCGCGTAGTGGCGGAGTTAAGTATATTCAAATATTCTGCAAGTTTGTGAGCTTTATCGTACGCGACATGATAAAATTTTAATTCGGTTTGGGTTATCGTTGACTACAGCCTCTCACCCCATACCGGAATATGAAAACTGTAGGCTATTCAGCAGCAGGCCATTCCGGTGTTACATAACTGAATTTCATCTGTGTTTCGGATTTAAGAGTAGGCATGTTGATTGTTATTTAATTTAGAATCAACTAGAAAAAGGTATCCCGCATGACATCCCTAAAAATAGGCAATGAAGCAGATTGATAAGGGAACTAATAAAGCAGTCTAAAAAGCTCATTTTTAATGGGCCTAATACCTATTTCTTTTTAGGCCTGAATTCTCAGAATTATGTCGCTAGCAGGAGTTACAGCAGCTCTAGCAAAATTTGCTTTTGGTGATCAGAGGAAACGGCAAGACTCCTTGGCAGGACGACCTACCATGGAGCCAAGCCTCAAGGGTTTCTATTCCAAGTATGACATGAAGGAAATCATAGGCAGGTATGGTCACTCACTCACTCATACACTCGCTCGCTCGCTCATTCATTCGTGGCATGTCCTTTATAGCATTTAGTTAGAATCTGTGCAGGAAGTGCAGTACCTGGAGGTGCTCGCTCTCCAAATTCGGTGATAGAGTACAGTCTTCAGGGGCTGCAGAAAGGTGAATGTAGAGTCCGTAGCCAGAAGGACACGCAGACTGAACAGAAAGCCAGTATAGGCAGATGGCCCATGCAACCACTAAATAGGTGCAACGTTGCATTGTTGAAGTGCACGAACAGATACAACATGTTCAACTCAGATCATGGAGAGAAGATTTCTGCATTCCTTTACCGCCTACTGTTAATTACTGTTAATTGGACGTGGTTGCCAATTGACTAGAGTGCTTGCCTTGTAACATGGAGAGCACGGGTTAGAGCAGGGATATCAAAAATCCAGCCCGAGGGCCATTTCTGGCCCACCGACGATGTGTTTCTGGCCTGCGGAGCCTTGCCTAAAGACTACGCAATCTGAGAATTAAGTTCAAATCTGTCATTTTTGCACTGTAGGCTACATGAAGCGAAATAAAATTGTACATAAAATAACTAGAAACTAGAATGCTTTGACCATAGGCTTAAGGTTTGAAGAGCTGTATGTGATGCTTGTGACTGATACAGAAGATCAAATTTAAGATTTTATAAGCCTAATTTGACTGTAGGCACCCTGGTCAGCAATTGCTGGAAAATATTGCCACTGGCCCACTATTAAAAAAATTGACACATACACATTGACAGAGCCTCCTCCTCTGAGATAGTTATTGTCACAATTGCTCAGCGCCATCAACTGATGTTTGGTCATTAGACAATGGCACTTATTAGCGTAATAAAAGCATGTAATAATGGTCATGCAGAGAGTTCAGTTGCATTGTACAGTACACATTTCCTTGCTTCGCCTGCTTGTGGTGCAGAGGAGTCAGCTGCACTGTGCGGCGCTGTGTCGACATAAAGACAATGGCGCACTATGCCGTGAAGACAATTGACCTGACGATGGTAGCAGGAGACGAACAGGTGGAACTGTTTCGGAAGGAGACGCTCAAGGAAATCTCAATCCTCCAGATGTGCATGAACCATCCAAACATCAGTAAATGGCTACTCACTTTTAATCTAGTTATTTACTAGCTAGAGTATCTGTGCACTAGGTCAAGAAAATTATATATCAACCAGCCAAAAGCATCAGTAAATAGCTATTCACGTTTGCTAAAACTGCACTAGGAATGTGTGGTGTAATCTCTGCAGTTAGTAATGTAAATCTCTCAGTATATAAATTTATGAGCATATATCTGCTTTAGTGCTGAAGATATGCAAAGTTTTCAGTTGCAATTGTGACTGATTTTTCAGCAGTGAAATTTGGGGTCGACTTCTGAAATCTGATGAGCAGGATATTAATTAGACTTAAACTGTTTGTCAGTATGGTAAATTTATTCTCGAGATCATAATCATAAACTGCAAATTTAAATTTGTACAGGGCCGCTTGAAAGCCAGACGCAGACCATCAGCTTATTCTTGAGTGCTTCTCTATATTGTAGACTACGAATATTAATATTGACAGATTACTTATTAAAGACCGGTTTTGACTGGTTTGACCGGTTTTGACTGGTTTGACCGGTTTTGACTGGTTTTTACCGGTTTTGACTGGTTTGACCGGTTTTGACTGCTTTGACCGGTTTTGACTGGTTTGACCGGTTTTGACTGGTTTGACTGGTTTTGACTGGTTTGACCGGTTTTGACTGCTTTTGACCGGTTTGACTGAAATTGTTTCAGTTCGGCTGCATGATGCTTACGAGAGTCCGGTGTACTTCTTCCTCGTATTCGAACTGTCAGTTGTTGTTTTGGTTGTTTCTGTTTCTGAATAGTTAGAATTGTTTAAACGTTCAATGACAGGCTTTACTTTAGAATAATTAAATTGATTAAATTGCTTTCTAATCCATCTAATATAAACTTGGACTTCTAATTCTCTCAAAATTCGCGCAATACTCGTGTAGAAGAGTAAGGAGTCCAGGTAGTGAATGAGTCTCCAACTCTGTAGATTCAAATGAATTCGTGTCAATTTCGTAAAAATTCTTGCACAATTTCAGCAACATTTGCTTAAAACCCATGTGGAATTCGAATAAAATTTATAGAAAATTCCATTTAAAGTAGAAGTAACGATCAAGCTTACTCATCTGAATACCCAGTTTATAGCATAACATTCTGATTAACACAGCTTCGTCAAGGGACGAATAGGTTTTGATAATCAGGCAGAGCTCTTTGTCCTCTGCTCACGGACTTCTGTTATACAGCGCCTTGCTTTTCTGTTGCTGGCCTGCAATTTGGAATGCGCTTCCTGTGGTTCTTTGCTTGGTGCCCAGCAGCCCAGTGCCCTTGCCACCAAGTTTTACACCCACCTTAGGCTTCTCCTTAGCCGAGGTTGAGTTGGGAGTGCTTCTGAGTAGATAACCTTGAAGAGGCGCTATATAAATCTCCGAATGAATGTGACCTACCTATAGCAAAGACTTTGTGTTAAACTGTGTCTTCAGTTTTGCAGACTTCATCCTCTGTACAACTGCATCTGCAAACCTGAGGACCCATAGTTATGCCACCAAAGGTTTATGATAAGTTTTGTGTTCCACTTTGATTATGCGTTTCGCTTGTAACATACATCTTGGGTTACATTTTTTATAATCTGCGTTCTATAATTTGCTTGAAATGATCCAGTTTATTATTATTATTATTATTATTATTATTATTATTATTATTATTGTTGTTGTTGTTGTTGTTGTTGTTGTTGTTGTTGTTTTTTGTCTTGTTGTTGTTATTATTATTTCTGATTTGATTGAGTGGTATTGTCCAACAACTAAGCACCAATCTACATGCATGAATAAATTTGAATTTATTTGCAATATATTGAATTTGAAGGACTCGCTCAAGGTCCCTCTGAATTAGCCTCGAACCCATACTCTCTGCATTAGATGGCGAGCACTCTAACGTTCTAACCAATGCCTCACAATAAATAATTATATTCAATTGTACTGTATTTTATCTTATTCATTGTACTGCAGGGATGGGCAACTGGCGGCCCGCGGGCCGGATCCGGCCCCCGGGGACCTTTGAACCGGCCCTTGGCATGTCATTTATATTAGCACTGTACCTGGCACTTTGGTCTCTTTTTGTCCGGCCCTAGTTTGGGAACCATTAATCCGGCCCTACACAAATGAATTTCTGTACATAGACCGACATTAAAACATCTGTTTCTTATTTATTAAAAATCCATCCTCTAATCTATAGTCAACTAATTTACTACTCAGTCATCAATGTAATCTACTCTCTACATAAAACAAGACAACAAGTGGGTAGGTTCGCTAATTTAGAAACCATCTATCAGAACTTTTCAAACGGAGTTGCTACTCTGGGGAAATCAAATATGAAAAGGCCATACGGTGCATTTTCCAAGTTTTACTGATTCTGCAAATATCAAGAAGTGCACAGAACAAATAAATTGAAAGTAGAGTTCCAGTCCAGGTTTACTGATTTACTGCTCATGAACTAGACTTAAATTGTTTGAATCTCCCTTTTCCATCGATGCCAATTCAGCACCAAGCTCCATGCAAATGGAATTGATTGTACTTCAATGCAACAGTGAGTTGGAAAGGAAATTTCGTGTCGAGGTACCTCTGATTCAGTCCTACATAACTTTACATTTCTCAGGATTCTAACCCTTCATTCAAATTTTCATAGCCTGAAACTGCATGGTTGCACTGTTTCCATGCACGGTGCACCTATACCGGTATTTGTGAACATGTCTTCTCAAAGATGAAACTAACAAAGTGCAAAAACAGATGCAGACTAACAGGTGACAATCTCTCCAATGAATATCGAATTGCCACATCGAACTTCAAAGCAAACATTCCGGATGTGTGGCGTGAGAAGAAGTGCCAGATCTCAAATTAAATATAGCACACTAAACATATGGATACATTGTACAGACTAACAGTTTTATGTACTTGTATACAACTGAATAAAACTTATTTTTAAAATTTTTTAGTGTAGGACTGTACCTATTAGGATAATTAGATTTCCATAATAAAAATTATCTTCATTTGCTTTAACGGTTATTCTGTAATATTTAGTTTGAATAAAATTATTATAGTTTCATTTTCTGGGGCAAATGAATCTGCAAAACTAGCTCGCGATTGGCGTACGGCCCCTGAGCTGCCCTTCAAACCTTAAACCGGCCCTCTGTTAAAAGAAGTTGC
The DNA here is from genome assembly GCA_020284085.1 of Aporrectodea caliginosa. Classification (NCBI taxonomy): domain Eukaryota; kingdom Metazoa; phylum Annelida; class Clitellata; order Crassiclitellata; family Lumbricidae; genus Aporrectodea; species Aporrectodea caliginosa. The sequence continues at coordinate 416,134 of JACEVL010004609.1, forward strand.
CCATGCCTGTTGTACTGAATACAGTACAGGTGTTACATATTAGAACTTAGCCAGGATATTTTTGACAATTTCTACAGTGCACTAATTAATCAATTCCTCTCAAAAGCATGTGCTGCTCGAATATTATGAGTTGCAAGTTATTTGGGAAGTAAAAAATTGCAAAAAATTCTGGATATAAGTAGATTCATGAATATATGTAGATTTATTCAAAGATGTAGATTTATTTGGTTATGTTGTAGTTGTTCGCGTATATCGAGTTAAAATTTTAATTATGTAGTTCATTTATAATGCAGATTTATGTATGTATTTAGATTTAGGTAATTATGTAGTATTATTCATGTATGCAGAGTCATACATTTAAATTTAATTGTACATGAGCACTGGTGCTTTCTTGTAGCTTGGTAAAAGGTGAACTTTTCGACTACATGACTCAAATCGTAACAATGTCCGAGAAAAGAACAAGGTTTGATATGTTTGATAATAAATTGTATCTATAACTGTATATAGCCCAACACTTATGATATGTTAACAACATGTGATATATTAACAGCACTTGTGATATGTTAACAACTCATGTGATGTTAACAAAGCATAATATGTTAGCAACACATGTGATATGTTAACAACACATGTGATATGTTCACAATGCATGTGATATGTTCACAATGCATGTGATATGTTAACAACACATGTGATATGTCCACAATGCATGTGATATGTTAACAACATGTGATATGTTAACAATACATGTGATATGTTCACAATGCATGTGCTATGTTCACAACACATGTGATATGTTCACAATGCATGTGATATGTTCACAATGCATGTGATATGTTAACAACACATGTGATATGTCCACAATGCATGTGATATGTTAACAACATGTGATATGTTAACAACACATGTGATATGTTATCAAAGCGTGATATGTTAGCAACACATGTGATATGTGAGCAATGCATGTGATATGTTAACAACAAATGTGATATGATAAATTATTTCCATCCTTCCAAACACAACTGCTGGTTTTCATGTCTTTTTCACTGGCCTATCCATATCTGAGCAATTCACTAATTCACTACCACCTGTAATGAGTCTCTTCTGTGAAGGGGTGCTATATAGATTTACAGTTACAATTACAATGACCCGTTTTACAGGACTTTTCTTTTCTCTTATCTATTTGTAAACTGTTGAAGATTCATAGTTTTGAGGGAATTAATTGATTATCATGATATTAATGGCGGATGGCTTGACGGATTGATGGATGGATGGTTGATGGATTGACGGATGGGTGGATGAAGGAACTAATGGATAGATGGACGGATGGACGAATCCATTCATGAGTTCCTTCATCAATCTATCCACCCAGTCATCGATCCATCCATTTTTTCGTATGTGCAGACTGGTCATGTCACAGTTGTTCAGCGCCATTTCGTACATCCATTCGCAGAAGATCGTTCACAGGGATGTCAAGGTATGTCCTATGTAATAATCGACATGTATTCTCTGAGTTCTCTCTTATACTTAGATCACTGTTCTTTCATTTAAATATATTCCGTTTCCGTCCCAGGAGCGCAAATTCTGGTCGTGGAAGTGGTGGAAGTGGTGGTTGTATGATTAGTGTATTAATTAATTATGTTCTCATACATACAATGTCATACATACATAGACAGTGGTGACGGAAGTGGTAATGGTGGTGGCGGAAGTGGTGATGGTGGTGGTGGAAATGGTGGGTGCAGGGGTGGAGGTAGAAGGGATAGAAGTGACAAATTTAATGATGGTGGTGGTTGTGTTGGTGATGGTGATGATGCTGATGATGAATGATATCTGACGATGATGTTTGTGACTTTCCGAATACCGGTAATTGCATGATTCGTGGTGAATGGTGTTATCTTTGCTTAGCCGGAGAATATTCTTTTGGACGAAAACCTCAACATTAAGCTGGCAGACTTTGGAATTGCAGCAGTCGTCACCCATGATGAAGAGTTGAGAGGTACAGTGACAGAGATGAACGGCCTGTCTATGTACAGTTGTACACAGGCCCGTAGCCAGAGTCAAATTCAAGACGAGGCAAATCTTCCTCCCATTCCCGTTCTTTGACCTCCGCTCCCATCCTCTCCACTTTCATACCCTTACCTCAGTGCATATTAAATCTGTTAAAATTTTTAACAGATTTGGACTACTGAAAATCTGCCCCGACTGTACTTTAATGTAAACTAACATCAGTGGCGTAACTAGGGGTTCGTGCACCCGAAGGGCAAGACTTTCCGGAAAATGTTCTTTCTTTCTTAGTTCCGCCCAAAATTTCTGATGACCTTTTTTTAGAAGATGCCATAATCTAACTATTCTTGACATGATATTTGTTTTAATTCTCATGTCGAAGTACGACGAGGCATGCCTCGTCTTGCCTCGTCTTGAGAATTACGCCGAGGCACTTGCCTCGTCTTGCCTCTTACTGGCTACGGGCCTGGTTGTAACTTGTACATGTACCATATTCGAACAATTTTTGAATTATATATAGCGTCTCTAACTTGCTCACGTATTTGTTATAGGTGCACTCACTCTGGGACACAATAGCCAATTGGTAGAGCACTCGCTTTGTAACGCGTAGAGTACGGGTTTGAACCTCCATTGAGATGGTCATTGTGTATAGGAACCTTTAGCTTGTCCTTCACTCTCAGTTGCTCAGCGCCATCGATTGATGCTGGTCAACAGATAGTGGCGCTTAATAAATGCATAATACTACTACTACTACTACTAATAATAATAATAATAATAATAATAATAATGCACTAACAGCTAATTTTGTGATCAAATTAGAATTAGCCTATGATTTGCCATAATTCCATGTGCCATTTTAAAATTTTCAAGGAGGCCATTTTCTGACGTCTTTGAACTTGTCACCTAAATGAATTGCTTAATCTTTTCTCAGATAACAACAATTGGATTTTTAAAGGACTATTAATAATTATAACAAAAACTCCTTGCAAATGCTATGCCGGTTTTACTAGTAATGGTGGTGGTGGGTTATAGTGGATTGATGGTGGTCATGGTCTTAGTGGTGATAGTGGTGATGATGATGGATTAATAGGAGTGGTAATAGCGGGGATGATATTGGTGATGGCTATAGTGGTGGTGGTGGTGGTGGTGGTGGTGGTGGTGGTGGTGGTGGTGGTGGTGGCGGTGGTGATAATGGTTGTGGTCATGGCAGTAATGATTGTGGTGGTGATGGTGGTAGTGATGGTGGCAGTGATCCCTTCCCAAAAAAAAGAACTGGAACGCCAGCTTCAGGCGCCATGTTAATCTAGAAATTTTTACCGGCATTCCGGTCGTCAAAAAAGAACTGGAATGCTGTTTCGGTGCGTTCCGGTTCCACCGATACCTGAGTGGTGGTGGTGATGGTTGTGGTGGTGATGGTGGTGATGATTGTGTTAGTGACAATGATGACTACGATGATGATGATGATGATAATACTGGTGATAATGATGTAGATTTTAGAACATGTCTGAACATTTCTAAGTCTCGATTAAGTGCACTGAAACGTGGCTGTCTTAAAGAACCCAGACTGGAGCAGAGGGAAGAGGAGAAGGAGGCGTGAAGGAAAGGAGAAAGGGGATGAGGAGGAGGAGGCTGTGGCGGCGGTTCCAGTGTTGATGTTTATGAGGATGATTTATGTTCTGTCTGTGATTTCAATTTCTGTGTTTTTTTCTCCTGTCTTCAGACCTATTTGGTACTCCCGGATATCTGGCTCCAGAAGTTATTCGATGTTCCATGTTTGAACAGGCTGGAGGTTATGGCAGGCCAGTCGACTGGTATGTGCTGTATGGGTCCAACACTACGAGAAAATGGAACCACCATTCATTAATTCGTTCATTCATTCATTCGTTCGTTCATTTATTCATTCATTCATTCGTTTTTGCTCGTTTTAAGTCAGTCATGCATTTATTCATTCATTCATGCATTCATTCTTTCATTCATTCTTTTGCCCGTTTTAAGTCAGTCATGCATGTATTCATTCATTCATGCATTCATTCTTTCATTCATTCTTTTGCCCGTTTTAAGTCAGTCATGCATTTATTCATTCATTCATGCATTCATTCTTTCATTCATTCTTTTGCTCGTTTTAAGTCAGTCATGCATTTATTCATTCATTCATGCATTCATTCATTCATTCTTTTGCCCGTTTTAAGTCATTCATGCATTTATTCATTCATTCATGCATTCATTCTTTCATTCATTCTTTTGCCCGTTTTAAGTCAGTCATGCATTTATTCATTCATTCATGCATTCATTCTTTCATTCATTCTTTTGCCAGTTTTAAGTCAGTCATGCATGTATTCATTCATTCATGCATTCATTCTTTCATTCATTCTTTTGCCCGTTTTAAGTCAGTCATGCATTTATTCATTCATTCATGCATTCATTCTTTCATTCATTCTTTTGCTCGTTTTAAGTCAGTCATGCATTTATTCATTAATTCATGCATTCATTCATTCATTCTTTTGCCCGTTTTAAGTCATTCATGCATTTATTCATTCATTCATGCATTCATTCCTTCATTCATTCTTTTGCCCGTTTTAAGTCAGTCATGCATTTATTCATTCATTCATGCATTCATTCTTTCATTCATTCTTTTGCCCGTTTTAAGTCAGTCATGCATTTATTCATTCATTCATGCATTCATTCTTTCATTCATTCTTTTGCCCGTTTTAAGTCATTCATGCATTTATTCATTCATTCATGCATTCATTCTTTCATTCATTCTTTTGCCCGTTTTAAGTCATTCATGCATTTATTTGTTTATTCATGCATTAATTAATTAATTAATTCTTTCATTAATTAAATTTTTTCATTCATTCAGAACCTTTGATCCTAAGTTTAATTCACGTTTAAGAATGCAACATTATGCTGAAGCCAGCCTATAATGGCATGTTGAGTAAGTTATCTCAAAGAGACGCTACATACAGTTGCAATTACTTTGTAGCACTTACTAAGAATTTGCTCATGGCTAGCTTAAATTTAGAGTTCATTGAACTAGTTTATCCATAAGCAAATTATTGGCAAGGGATTTAAGTGCGAATGGTTTCAATTGTCTTTACGCAGCTGGGCTTCCGGAGTCATCATGTATAGTTTGTAAGTATTCTTTGTTTTTTTAGTCTAGCTTGTATTTTGTCAGATATATCTATGTTACCAGAGCCTCAGAGCACGATTCCTTAAAGAGATACACGCTTGGATACATACATACATACGTACATACAAATATTCATTCATTCCGGATATTTATATAGCGCCTCTTCAAGAAACCTACTCAGAGGCGCTCCCAGCCCAGCCACGGCCAAACAGAAAGGACTTTAGTAGTTGGTAGAAAGCAGGCAAATCACTCCGGGGCAGTAAGCGTAACATAAGCGAGAGCCCATTCCAAGTGGAGGGTCCAACAACCGAAAAGGCTCGACGCTGTCTGACCGAGGAGCGGGCCCGAGGGACCAATAGCTCCCCTTAGTCGAAGAGCGCAGCGCTCGACGAGAGGCTAAGTCGGAAACCGGGCGACACAGATCAGATAAGTAAGACGGAGCACTACCAGTGAGACACCGCCAGACAAGTACTGCTAACCTATAGGATATGCGTTGCGAGGCAGGAAGCCAGTGCAATACGCATATATACATGCCTGCATTCGTTTATACACGTGCATATACGTGAGCAGGAGTATAGGAGGAGAAGAGCAGTCCTTATGTTTACCTCAATAGGCAGCCAGGGGTATTCAGTGTTAGCGACTTCATTTGCTTAGCCTCTGCGCATGAGGGCCGGTGGCAAGTCCTCTCACACGTTACACATACCTTGCCAGTGACATTTTGCAGTGTTGATGTACAAATAAATGATTTTGATATTAATTTTGACTCCCTTTCTAGCCGAGTTTGCGATGCACTGGCCTACCATTCATCCGTTGCCAGGCTGCCAGCTCTCGGTAGTTAAAGGAAGCGAGCGCCTCCCATAAAATATCTCTGATATCTTAACTGTCGACTTCTGTAGCGCCGTTATAATAGTGGCAGAGGCATCAATCGAAAGTCGCTTGAAGTGAATTCACAATCAAACTCATCTGTTTGGGCATGAAACCAAAAGTTAGACGATGGCATGAATGCAAGTGGAAAGGGATGAGTCTTAAAACACGAATGACCTCAAAGAATTGGCAAACGGACTGTAACTGGGCGGCTGATTCCAAAGTTTGGGATTAGGTAGTTCCAAAGCCTGAACCAGCATAATTGCACTGCTTAGGACAGGCTATTTCCAAAGCTTGGAACCATCTCTTTCCATAGCTTGGAACCAGCTAAGCATTAATCATGGGACCAGCTAATTCCAAAGCTTGGGGCAAGGCAATATTCCATACCCTGGGACCGGCTAATTCCAAAGCTTTGGTTAAGCTAATTCTAAGGCTTAGGACCAGCTAATTGAATTCCAAAGCTGTGGTTAAGCTAAGTCTAAGGCTTACGACCAGCTAATTCCAAAGCTTGGGGCAAGGCAATATTCCATACCCTGGGACCAGCTAATTCCAAAGCTTTGGTTCAGCTAATTCTAAGGCTTAGGACCAGCTAATTCCAATTCCAAAGCTTGGAACCAGCTAATACCAAAGCTTGGAACCAAGTAGGCTAATTCCAAAGCTTGGAACCAACTAGGCTAATTCCAAAGCAGCGTGAGACCAGGGTAGCGTAGTCCTTACTTACATCGTGACTTTCCGTTCTGGTGTCTTTCTGCCGTGTACTAGACTGGGTGGCTCTCCTCCCTTCTGGCATCGTCGTCAGCTGATCATGCTTCGTGCTATCATGGATGGCAATTTCAACTTCAACAATCCCGAGTGGAGTGACGTGCGTGACATCTGCAAGGATTTGGTAAGCACTGACGCAAATCAAGCATCAGTATGCATGCGTGTGTATATTTGTATGTAAAATTTACATACAAATATACACATGCATGCATACTGCTGTTTGCATATTTTAACTGTTTAAGTGGTGGGACAAATGTCCCACCACTGCTCGGATTTGTCCCAACACTGATTTGAATAAATGTATCGCGCGTGAGCGCGAAAACTTTTTCATCCTTTTTCAATGACAATTTTTACTCTCACCAGGTATTTGTCCCACCACTTCAAATTCACTAAAATATGCTATGAATTGTAAATATATATACATGTATATATGTATGACTATTTATATAGCGCCTGTCAATCCACAAAAAAAGGTTATAATATGACTGTCTAATAGACGGTTATAGACCGATATTGGTCCAGTACAGGTAACGTCAGGTAAGGCGAGGTAAGGTACGGTATTTTTCATCTTACATGGCACTGGGTTGCACGTTAGTCTAGTGATCAGCATGCTGGACTGTCAGCCAAGGAGGATATTTGTTTTTTAGATTTCAACTTCATCTGTACCCCTAGCGAACTCAGTTATAATGAGTACACTGAAGTGGAAGGATCAGGGAGCGAGGGAGAGGGCTGGCCACCTGCCGTCGTATGCAGGGGTTAAGAAAAATGAAGGCGCTTTTGCCAGAGTGCCCAATTTTCTTTTATACTGCGTAACTTGAGGATATGTGCCATATTGTGTTCTTAACTATGTGAGAGTGCCAAATTGTTTTTCTTAACTTTGTCCATAGTACCGCATTGTTTTCTGTTAAGTTTACCCACAGTACCGCATTGTTTTTTGTTAACTTAGCCTGGGTTGTCCAGTAATCCCAAACAACATTTTAGTCACATATTAGGACGCACTTGTTTAAATCCCTCAGACAGCAATGCTCGCAACGCTTTTGAGTGGTTAAAAAATGCGCTCCATAAAAGCCAAGTTACTTACAATCACCATGCCTGTAGACGGTGATTTCTCGTTGCGATTAGATCTCTCGACTGTTGGTTGTCAAAGTGGAAGATCGACTGACTGCCGTGGAAGCCCTTTCTCACCCTTTCTTCCACCCAGACGAAGTAAGTACCCCCTAGCGGAAAATTTAACGAAGTTATTATCATATTAACGCCTGTGCATAAAATACTCAGAAATGTCAACATGATGCATCTGTGTCATCCTGTCTTGAAAGAATAAACTAAAATTGATTGATTGATTGATTTCGGCGTTTCGCACTCTTTCTCAAACTTTTAAACTGCACTTGAACTGGTAATAATATTAATTTTCAGCTATTAGAATTAAACCGTGTGCAGTTGACTTGCGATAATTCTCTCAAGAAATCACACCACACATTGCGCACTCCAGACACGTCGGAGTTTGTCAGAGTGCGCAGCAACTGTCCCACAAAACTACTAAATCGACCAGAGACCGTGCCAGTCTTTTTAGATGGGCAATGACAATACATATTAAAGAGAAGTAATGTAGGTAATATAGATAGAATAATTATAGATTGATAGACAGATAGATCCATATAGATCTCGATATAGATAATAGAAGTAGGTAACATAGATGTCAGGTTTTTATTTGTAAAGTTTAACTTGATTGGTTTGTTGCCAATTGAAGTTTGTTTTCTGCTTAGATTGTCCAGGCTGCGGGCAGCAAGGTACTTTTCGGGCGCAGGAGGTTCAAGGTAAATCAGATAATGTTTTGGTGTAATGTATAGCATGTGTGCATCTGGATATTTATGTAGCACCTGAAGAAATGCTGGACAAAACAAATTCTTATTTAATCCTGTCAAGTGGTATTTGAATATTTATTTAATCATGTATTTTTTTTACAAAATATATATATATATATATATATATATATATATATAATTATACATGACGCAACTACAGGTTGTAGGCATTAGCAACTTGCAGCATTGAACAAGTCAGTATGCGAACACTTATCAACATTTAAACTGTCTTCAGCGCCTGAAATAAGTTTCCAAATCACGGTACTCTATAGAATTATGTCTACGCATATATGCGGACATGCACAATATCGGTAGGCCCTACATAAAAGTGCAGCGTTTCTAAGCATAAGGCCCAGGTAGATGTAAATCTTCACATTATAAGCAACATTTCAAAGTGCTAATTGCTCCATTTCTGAGACCCGGGTGAATGTAAATCTTCACATTAGAAGCTGTGCCAAGGGAACCGGGTTATTATGTTCACCGTTTGTTATAACGAACTCTGCTCAGCAGGAACTAGACGGCTGTGTTGGTTTCAGTGCATCGTTGATAGTAAGCGACTCTACCCAGCCAGTGTACGTAGTAGCCTACTTCTTAGTCAGAATGTGTTTACGGTGTCGCTCGTTCCCCCTGCAGCAGGCTGGTGAAAGGCAGGAACCGATCGCGATAAGACAGTTTATACATACAAAATTTACAGCTGACTTATGCCCGAACAGTTGGCAGTTCAAGACCAGGAACACGTGCTTTTGTGTACGTCTCGTTTGACGGCCCCCTCTGTTACGATTATATCGTTCATTTGGATGATGGTGCTTTGCAGTAGGCTACGTCTGACTCATCGACTGAGTGCATGACGGGGACATCGTCATCTGCTTCTCTCCTGTGAAATCCATGACGAAATGTTTACGTCCAGATCTCGATTCACTTTTCTACCGAAGATTTTCTTTATTAAGACATGGGCGTATTTAGGGGTGGTTTTACGGGTTCAAACCCTCGAAATAAATGCATTACTGTTAAAACCGAAAATGTAGAAAATACGACCATTTCCAATGGAAACCCCCGAAAACTTGAAATCCCTCCGAATATTTTTCCTGACTACGCCTCTGTATTAAGACGTCGCTATATCCAGTCAAACCTATTTGCTTGCTATCTTTCGGTTTCACTGTATTCTTTTTCACTGGATTCTGTTTCACTATTATTATTCCGTAGTCTGCTTACCGTTGCAGTATTTATTTCCGGATCATCTGGCCTCTTGTGTATCTTCCACGCTGCTTGAGTACTTTTCTTATTTTGTCCGTATCTCCGTGCCTCTGTTTTACTTAGGCTACATCGTCGTTCCGTGTGCGTTGTACTCGTTCCTCTTCCTGTATACATGCCGCGCGCTTTCTTCTCCGCTTCCTACTCATTCTCATCCTCTTGAAGGAGGAGTTTATGTCATAACCGAAATAAAATGAAGAGGCTTGTGTTGCAAGGTCGCTCGCTCTTCATCCCGTGATGATTCTTTTTTAATTTGGACTTTTTGTAAAGACTTGAGCGGCATACGGCCACCGGGGAATGGTAGAAGATGAGCGCTTGGCTCCTCGTATCTGCCGTGACCCGGAGGGAGCAATCTCCTGCCTCCAACGACTGCCGATTTAGTAAACTCCAGCGGTACCAGTCCCAGGCCGGAATAAGGTGAAGGGCGACGCTGATAATTTTTATTAGCTATACACATCGGTTAAAGCGTACGTCTCTTGCACCCCTGCAGAGCTTGGGGATGTCGCTTCACATACCGATGGGTGGCTTATTTAAGCTGCTTATACCTCGGGCTAGCACTGTCCGTACACGGGGACCTTAAATGGCGTAGCATCCATTCAAACGAGCAGCAGGGCAATGATCTCATCGGATCAATTCATTGAAACATGAGGAGGGTCAAGGCCATACGGTAGCCATCGAAAACCGTGTATATTTTCTTATGACGCCACATCGTTAAAGAGAAAGTATCTACCTGCGTATACCGATTGAGTAGTTGTTCAGTTGCCTGGAATTTTTAACATGCCACACGCGCCTTGCCTGGAACAGGACTGGATACGTTATCCTCTGTTGGCCGTTAAAACCGACCGTAAGCAGTGGGCTAAGCGTCGGGAAGTAAACGCAGCATCTGGGGCATAAAATGGCACGAACACTAAGACCGACGTACACCGTGCAGCGATAAGATTGGCGGCACTGCATGGCCAGGTAAGCAAGTCTTGAGTGCGCTGCAGGAGCGCCACCTGGGCATAAACGTTTCGATCTGAATACACCGTGCGTTGGTCTCTGGCAGGGGTCACCGAGAGTTCATTAAGTTTGTCTCGAGTGTTTATAGCACAAATATTGGCCATAAAATCGCCACTGTTAGTTGTAAGATGCGTGGTTCGAAGGGAACTTGCCAGATGTCCGCTCAGTGTGAAGACTCGTGAATTATTTGTTCCTTCCATTTCTTCGGGTAGCTATAGCTGTGCATTATACGTGTGTGCGAGAGTCCAGCAGTGGTGACTTTCCAGTTACCTTTACATCGTTTGCGTACAGATAGACTTGTTGCATAGCCAATATATTTTCTGACCCATTTCCTGGCAGCATATCCATGGGCATTAGCTGAGACCCACGTGGGCTCTGTACAGGTGCTGTATCGGAATATATGTCTACATGGGCTGCTTAAGTTATGGGCTTGCTGACAGGGCTTTTAGAAAAACCCACACTTTCTGAGATGTTACACAGTCTAGCGGCACCTCTGACCACGAGAGATAGGCTGCTATTCAATTTAATTTAGTTGGCACTGTTTCATGGATTTGCTCTTTAATTTAGAGAAGTTTAAACTGTAAAAATGGTGTGGTACGGCACTGATTGACTTTGAAATTGCTGATTTCTATTACACTGCATGTGGTTGCGATACACGATTTTATAACGCGACCTAAGCCAGTTAATAGGTTTATAATTTTACAGCGTTATTTAGCTTGAAGGTTTTCTTTTAAAATATTCTAATTGAAAACTAACTGCCATTCAATACCTCGTTGAAGACAAGGACGTTTTCATGCTGTTCCATCAGTTGCAACTGCTACTGCGGCAATTTTTAGGAGTTGACCGACTTAATAACTATTCATGGTCTGATTGTATTCGCTGTAGTGTTCCCCTGCAGTGCCATTAAGAACAATGTCTTGAAAGAAACAAAGAAGAAGATGATCTGCATAGCGCCTCTGAGTAAACACCTTGAAGAGGCGCTATATAAATTTTTGGAATGAATGAATTTTCCCAATATATATGATGGATATCAATGGAGCTACGGAATATTGTAGATCGTGCAACATCTATAGCATGTATATATTTCTAGTAATGGATTGCTATAGGTCTTTTTTTAGCTGCGATTCATGTGTTTATCGTACTCGGTTCGTGTTTGTATAATAGGTAGCTGTTTACGCAGCTATAGCATGTCTGCGCCTGCAGAAGCTGCACTTACTTCCTCTTGAGATTGAACTCCGTCAACTGCTAATAGACCCGTACGCAATACGACTTATCCGCAGGATGGTGGACAGCGGGGCCTTCCGGATCTACGGACACTGGATACAGAAGGGGGAAGTTCAGAATCGAGCCCTACTGTTCGAAAACGAACGAAAGAAATCGGTCTTAAAAGCGGGAGCTGTCTTAAAGACAATACACTTTGAGTGATACGATAGTGTCGGTATACCTGGCAAGGTTCCAGTTGGCCGTTTACACCGAAGGTTGCTTATTAATACGACAAATGACCAAAAAGGTACTCTTGTAGCCAGCAGTTTAGCTACATCACGTAGCAACAAAAACTGCCATTTGTGCTGATTTCCTGTTTGTTAAGCTATTAGGCCTAATATTTGTCTATTAATAATAATAATAATAATAATCTTTTCTTTATTGAAGCGCCTGACAAACGCACTGCGCTGTACATTTACATGTTATGCAATTTAAATCTTGACTACTAACAGAACAGACAGCCTGCTATACAACGGCGATAATAGCAGCCTACAAAGCATATCCGCCCAACGGGGGCTCGAACTCGGTACCTCTCGCTCTCTGTGCCAGATGTTATCCAATGCGCTATCGGCCCCCCCCACCCATATATTGCTATATAGATGAATGCTTGTTTGACGGGACAGATTGCGTCATATATGTATCTGCCATGTGTATGTGCTGACGTTAACGGATAGTTAGGAGGAGGACGACTACAGTTACCAGTCTATTCTATATGTGTCTAATGGCGGGACTTGGTCTGATTGGCATGTGGTTCCACCCTTGCTAACGTGTTCGTAGTTCTTTACGCTGGCTTTCTGAACTTAAATGAAGAGGGGCATATCCCTCCGAATGTGCCATTTGTGCTGCTTTCCAGTAAGTTATTATTATTGCTAAAACGTATTCAATATTTTCATACAAGTTTTCAAGTTTGATTTTAAGCTAACGATTTTTCTACCGGTCTAATAATATTCGTTTTTGTATCAGTTAAATATTTGTATAGTAGGCCTACTTCTTGCAGAAATATCTACTAAGAAGCACTTACGTATCGACGAGGGCTGCAGCCTGCATGACAACAAGTGGCAGGACTCCTGACTGTCACAGTTAAAGAAATGGTCGACGTCTTACCAAGGTGAATCCTTGGTGAGAGATGGTGTCATCCATACCAGGCCGTAGATTCCTTCGCTCTGCCACGCAAGGCGACCTGGTTGTCCCTACACGTCCAGTGCCCAATAAAAGCTTCGCTGTGGTCGGGCCATCTTTCTGGAATACATTGCCTACACTGTAAATCCTCAGAACGCCGGACGCGTCCGGCAGCACATCTGACGCGTTCTATAAATGAACACGGGCGTTCAGAAATATTAACACGCGTGTTCAATACGACGCGTCGTGCGTTCAAGTTACGGCAAACAGACATGTAGCTTACGTCAAAGACGCTGAAACTGTATAATAGGTCTAAGGGAAAATTTCTCCATGATAGGCCTGCTTAGAAATGCAGAATTCATTATGTAGCCTAAATGATTAAATTTTTTTATCGAAATCAAGTCAGAAGACTGCCAAACAACGATTGGCCTAGGCTACTAGCGCGATATAGGCTAACAATCAAAATCGACATGTAACACTGAATCGTATAGATCAAAAACAATTATAAATGGCATGAATTAGGCCTACTTTTTAATTCCTATAGCATTTGTACGTGAAATAAGTTGAATACAAGTGTAGGCTACGTTGGAGCCGCATTTTTGAACACCGGCGTTCAGTTAAGGACCTGTTGGGCTGCAATATTTGAACGCATGCGTTCAATCTTTGAACGCATGCGTTCAATCTTTGACCACGACATGATGAATATTAATCACGTCTTCGTCCGCGAAATAGTTCGCTGCGGTTGTGTTATGTATTCAGTCGGGCATCGCAGTAGAATTTTTTATGAAATTGAGATATTATAATACAATCTAGTGTTTCGTTTTGCTTATGATATATTCTTTCATTTTGCAAAGCAAGCTAAACCATGCGCCCATCGAGGCCCAACCATAAGGTCATGAATATTAATGACGTGTATACGTACGCGACCCACTTTCGTGGTTGTCGGTTATGTTTTGAATTTGAAGTACTTCTATGCTGAAGACTAATTTTAAACGATATTACGGGAAAAAGAAATCTTATGGACAGGTTCATTATGTGCTTAAAATTGTTGTAAAACTACACAAGCGTGAGTATGTCTCTGCACGAAATGTGCAAACGTAACGTCATAATATTCAGTAGCAAATTGCAATGTAGGCCTACTTTAAGACGCCATAGTCCTTGTAATATCGCAACTTCTGATTCCATTTGGGAATTTATAAAGTTTATAATTAAATGTGATTTTTTTAATTCTTTACAGCTTTAAAAATGTAAAGTTGATGTTAGAGTTGATTATTAAGTAGACAGTGTAACTGCTAGAATAGATAATAGAATGGATCCCAAAAGTCTCTTTAAAACACTTCAATTTCAAAACAGGCTTTCGAGTGGCGCATTAGAAGTTTGGAGATTATTACGATTTCGATTATAGTTATGTCTGGTCTCTTTTTGTATAGGGTGCTGGCCGAATGTTACTCGTGCAGTTCGCTTGTAGAGCACGAGACACATTTCAGCCAGGGAAGTGAGAAGGAAAGAGGCCAGCATTTTCCAGCTTCCTCTGTAATAGTTGTGTTGAAGGTCAGTGGCCGTTGATTCAGAAAGTTTTCTGTGGTCTAATTTTTATCACAATTTCTCATTGCTATAAATTTACACAAATGCAAGGAGCAATTCAATGTGCCATGGTGAAAAGAAATAATTAATAATCATGGTTTGCAAATTACTCTTGAATGTAAGTTCTTTTTATCCATCTAGTTTAACTTGCGGGAATCTTGCTTGATTGCTTGCATCTTGCTTGATTGATTGAGCCACAGGCTAAAAAGTCAAATCTTGCGACGACTAGTTCGATCACTTACAATCATTCAATCGTCGTGAAACTTGGCAGATAGACTCGCCCGCGCACACACTTCATTCTATCAAAATTTCAGCTCCCCCAAAAGAGGCTAGCTTATAGAATCGGGGACTAAACTTTTCGAATCGGGGAATCCCCTTTTCCGATACGGAGCGTTGTGATTGGCCAGCGTTGCCATTGGCTGCAACAGAAACGGGTGCGGTGCCTGATTAAACGGACGCTATGTTGTAAAATGCTATATATTTGTAGAGGTAACTGCTTAATATGACGGATTATAGGATACTAGATGGATATAGTAAAAAACTTTGTTTTTACTATTGGTTCTTTTTATTATCCATCTAGTTTAACTTGCAGGAATCTTGATTGCTTGCAATCTTGATTGATTGAGCCACAGGCTAAAAAGTCAAATCTTGCGACGACTAGTTCGATCACTTACAATCATTCAATCGTCGTGAAACTTGGCAGACAGACTCGCCCTCGCACACACTTCATTCTATCAAAATTTCAGCTCCCCAAAAAGGCTAGCTTATAGAATCGGGGACTCAACTTTTCGAATCGGGGAATCCCCTTTTCCGACACGCAGCGTTGTGATTGGCCAGCGTTGCCATTGGCTGCAACAGAAACGGGTGCGGTGCTTGATTAAACGGACGCTATGTTGTAAAATGCTATATATTTGTAGAGGTAACTGCTTAATATGACGGATTATAGGATAGGCCTACTAGATGGATATAGTAAAAAAACTTTGTTTTTGAATGTAAGTTCTTTTTAAGGATATTAGGCCTATAACAGTTGAATGTTCAAGCCATTTTATAAACTAAAATTGATACATTTTCAACTGCTCAAATATATTTCCATATTTGATATTTGCAACCTATCCAGTGTACCTAAACAATAGGACAATGATGACTTGTACAATTGCTTCTCTTTGTGTCTTCATGCCTGCCTTTCAATGTGCATAATGTTCAATAAAACGTCATCTATTACATTTTTACACATACTGTAGTACTAGTCATTTTGAATGTTGTGCACTTTGTTTCAGATCATTGCAGACAATGCTGTGGCACAGTCTTTGGAGACAGCGGAGAGTGAGCCCTGCATATCGTTGTTCTGACAGTGAGCGACGACATACCCGCATTTTCATTGTGGGTGACACAGCTGTGACTAAAGTGCCAAAGACCAATATTCTGAGTGCCACCCTGCTGCTGCTTGTCTCAAACTATGTTTTCGACCTCGAATACTCTAGGTTTTATGCTAATCTTTTGGGCGTTCTCCAAACTGACAATTATGTGAAGGACACCAGCAAGCAGTTGAAATCTTTTATTACGAAACTGTGCTGTTATGGAAAGTTTGCCGGAGTCATTACCCGACGATTAACCACGTCTTATCCTGTGACACTAATAAAATCTTAAAGAACCATTATTTGCAGGATTTTCAGGTGCTAAAGTTGAATGTGAAATTTGAATGTTAACAATTATCATCAATGTCAATGGCATTGTAATTAATTTCTAGTTAATTTAGGATATTTGTAGTTCTATATTCTGTTGGAATTGCATGTGTGCTTTTATATTTTTAATTAGCATTTGGATTTAAATTTAAATATCCATGAGACTTGGTTGTGGGTCATTCACATATATATGATATCCGGAGAGAGGGAGGAAGGGAGGGTCATGCAAATGCGGAGAAGGGAGGAAGTCTTATGGCTTAAGCAGACGTCCAGATGGGTCTACATGTACATGTACAAGGCTTTTAGTTCAACCTGCTTAAGCACCAACTTCAGTTATAAGATGGGAGACATTGATTCAGTTTTTACAGCTTTGAGTGCTGTAATTAACGTATGGAAAATTGCTTTACTTTCAAGTTTCAAATAGCAAGTATATATTCAGACAATTCAATTATGCATATGCTTATAAATTAAGATATAGAACAAGGAGTTTTGTAAGGGTGTCTTCGGCATGTTAGTGCATTATAACTGTTACCTGGCTTTGGAGTGCAAACGTCTGCAAAGTGGGAGAGTAAGGCCAAAAGCGGACAAAGGGTGATGGAAGGTCCAAAGGAGGTACTTTTGGGGCGTCCTTTATGGTCGAACCCTTAGTGTGCAATTGCATTGAAGTATGATTAGTTTATATCTCAATTCTGACTTTCATATAATAGCTGTGCTAATATTTTGTCTTAATTTTTGAATGTATTATAGGCCTATACATGCAATTGCTTTCGTTATATTGTATTGTATATTATGTATATAATTATATATAATTATACGTGTTTTCTCTCAACTCTGAAAATGTGTGGTTATGGCAAGTGTTCATAGGTTGGGAACACTAGTGTTAATGAAGAGCACATTGTTGTGTTCCGTTCATGAGCACTAGCGTTTAGAGCAGGGTTTGAACGCCCGGACGCGTTCTATTAGTGTTACATTTACGCGTTAAAGCATTTGAACACGTCATGCGTTAACGAGTAGAACACCCATGAAGCGTTTAAAAATCGTAACACTAGTGTTCAGAAATTTAATGCCAGCGTTAACATTAGAAACGCCGGACGCGTTCTATTGGTGACGTCATATAGGTGTTCACACTAGTGTTCAAAAACTTAACGCCAGCGTTAACATTAGAAACGCCCGGACGCGTTCTATTAGTGTTACAATTAGGCGTTTAAAAATGTGTTCTAGTTGTGAACACCCGGCTTTAGAGTGTAGCAACCTCCGTAATGAACTTCTTGGTCTCTTTTTTCCGCAAGCGTTTGAAAGCCATTCTTTACGATCGTGGTTTGGTTTTCTTATCGGGTCAGAAGCGCCTCTGAGGAGTTTCTGAAGTGGCGCAAATTTACGATTATAAGAGCATATACGTACTAGTAATTGAAGCGGCAGCCCTGGATGTTGTCTTCACCAGATAACAGGGTATTATCATGGCTTGCGATTTGCAACCATGGGGCCAACCTTCGTCTATACTCGTGGCGGAGGATGACACACGGATCGACCAGCAGGCAGCAGCTGTAAGTTAAGTTCTCCTCTAGCTTGATTGTGAAATCTTCCTGTTTATTAACACTAGAAGCACCGAAGGGGTCAATCTGACCCCTTTTGGTTTTTAGCGGAACGCACCTCCGCCCCAGATATAGCCAGAGTCCTGTAATTTCATGACTTTTCCTAACTTCGTAGGGTATACCCTCTGCCAAAATTTGAACTCGGGGGAGTCACAATTTCTGAGATTTTTGCTGTTCTACCTTTAAGCACCAAGGGGTCAATCTGACCCCTGTATCAGTACTTGCATATCAGGCTTACGCATTTCTTGTTTTTTATTCAATAATATTATATATCAAAGCTAATTACGTAATAAATGTGAGAAGATAGGAGATCTTATGAGAGGAGAGGAGATCTGGTGAGAGGATAGGATCAGATATGGTGAGAGAAGAGGTGATTTGGTGAGAGGAGAGGCGATCTGATGAAAGGAAAGAAGATCTAGTCAGAGGAGAGATGATCAGATGAGAGGATAGAAGATCTGGTGAGAGGATAGGAGATCTGTCGAGAGGAGATGAGGTCTGGTGAGAGAAGAGGAGATCAGGTGAGAGAAGAGGAGTTCAGGTGAGAGCATAGGAGATCTGGCGAGAGAATTAGAGATCTGGCGAGAGGAGAGGACATTTGGCGATGGGAAAGAAGATCTGGGGAGAGAAGATGAGATCTGGTGAGAGGATAGGAGATCTCATGAGAGGATAGGCGATCTGGTGAGAGGAAAGTAGATCGGGTCAGAGGAGAGATCTGGCGAGAGGATAGTAGATCTGGCGAGAGGAGAGGAGATCAAGTGAGAGGATAGGAGATCTGGCGAGAAGGATGATTTGATGAGAGGAGCGGAGATCTGGTTAGAGGAAAGGAGATCTTGTGAGAGGAGATCTGGTGAGAAAAGAACAGATCTGGTGAGAGAAGAGGATATCTGGTGAGAGAAGAGGATATCTGGTGAGAGGAGAGGATATCTAGTGGGAGAAAGAAGATGTGGTCAGAGGAGAGATCTAGTGAAAGGATAGGAGATCAGGTGAGAGGGTAGTAGATCTGGTGAGAGGAGAGGAGATCAAGTGAGAGGATAGGCGATCTGGCGAGAAGAAGGATGACTTGGTGAGAGGATATCTGTTGAGAGGAGAGGAGATCTGGTGAGTGGAGAGAGATCTGGTGAGAGCAGAGTAGATCTGGTGAGAGGAGAGAGATCTGGTGAGAGAAGACGATATTTGGAAAGAGGAAAGGAGATCTGGTGAGAGGAAGGAATATCTGGTCAGAGAAGAGGAGATATGGTCAGAGGATAGGAGATCTGGTGATAAGATAGGAGAGTTACTGATGAGAATATAGAAGATCTGGCGAGAGGAGAGAAGATCTGGTGATAGGAGAGATCTGGTGAGAGGATAAGAGATTTGGTGAGAAGATAGGGTGAGGTCTGGTGAGAGGATAAGAAATCTGGTGAGAGGATAGGAGATTTGGCGAGAAGATAGGGTGAAATCTGGTGAGAGGATAGGAAATTTGGTGAGAGGATAGGAGATCTGGTGAGAGGAGAGGATCTCCTATTATTCCATTCCAACTTACTTATTACACTTGTTTATGCTCATGTAATTTATGTTAATAAAGTTGATAGTCAATTTAATTGAATTTGCAATTGACTTTGCATTATAAATTATTTGGGGTCAAAATGACCCCCTTGGTGCTTCTAGGAAGTTCGATTTCTCGGTACTTCTAGTGTTAATGGAATGCAGGGCGCGATGGTTTCCCTTTCTTAGTGGCCACCCGCCCTCATATGCCGAGGCTAAGAAACATGAAGTCGCTTACGCTGCATACCCATGGCTGCATTTCAGACTAGCTTAAGGGACTCTTAGAGCCAACATTTTAACCACAACTATTGGCAACAAAGGCCTTTAACGTCGTCAGACAAAATATTATTGAACAATAATCACCGTTCGTATGGCGTTATTATTAAGGGGCTCTAGTTGTTGTTTCCAGTGTTTTAACGACATCTTATGGCTATCAGAGCCGTTGACGACGCCTTCCTCCTTTTTCCAGGCTTGGGACTGGCACTACGAGTAGTGGCGGAGTTTTTTTTATCAGGGACTCTTCTGGGTTCTTTATTTAGCCTAAGCCTACAACACCGATCGGGTGCATGCGCACTATTATAGGCTACGTGTGATTTATTCATCCTGAGACAAAGAAGAGCATGCGGAGGTCCACGCTGCATGCAGAGCGGCTTAGCCTTGTGTTGCACCTAGCATCTGATGAGTCATTCGTTTATCATTGCCGGGAATCTCGAGAAGCTGACAACATGCGTTAGCGAACTTCGAGCGAACAGATTTCGGTTAGTGGCAGTTCGTGTGGAATTCCATCGACGCATGCATAAAAAGCGTGAAGAACGAAAGTCGGTTTGTAGCGTGAATCTCCGAAATTCAATTGCTCGTTATAAGAATGAGTGTAATTTGTAGGTTCTATTGCGTCGGTGTCTAATTCATTCATTCATTCATTCATTCATTCATTCAGAGCATTTATATAGCGCCCCTTCAAGAAACTACTCAGGAGCGCTCCCGGCCCAGCCATGACTAAAGAAAAAAGACTTGAGGGACTTGTAGAACCCTGTCAGATGGCTTACAAGTAAAAACGAAGCTTAAGTGGTAGGTCATTCCAGATGGAAGGGCCAACAACCGAGAAAGCACGGCGCTGCCTAATAGCCAAGCGAGCCCGTGGAACAAGGAACTCACCCCTCGTCGCAGAGCGAAGCACCTGGAACATCAGACACTGGGCGGCAAAGATCACGCAAATAAGATGCAGCGCAGCCAAGAACACAACGAGAAACCAGAGCAGCAATGCGATATGCACAAGGTATCAGCAGATGGCGTTTTAAAACTAACCCTAATCTCTTTAGTATCCAAAAAGATTAGGCACACTAGACAGAGGCAAGCTATAGTGGACAAGCACTTCACTTGAGAGCGAAATGACAGCGAGTGAGCAGAACGGACAGATACACGGAGAGAGTTCCAATTCTAAATAGGGCCTACAGCAACCGAAAGAGCTATAGCCTAGTTAACCAAGGAGAGTTATAGTGTCGGTTATGAATAAGGCAAGGCTGTTGAACAGTAATGAGACAGGGAAATAGGGCCTGCATGTAGGACTATGCATTTTCAGTATCGTTTGCCCTGAGTGATTTTCTCAACTTCCATCTAAGATCTCATAATAGGGAAGAATGGTGCAAAAGTTAATTCAGTTAAATGTTTGTGTTGACAATGGCTCAAAATTGCAACGGATATAGTTTCTATAGCAGATTCAGTTGATAGAAGTACTATTGTTATTATGCTAATGAAAAGCAGTGTCAGCTACAGAAGTAATGCGAGATCTCTCTAGGCAGAAGCTTTGAAGATTTTGGAGATTTATGTAGGACTAGGTATTTTCAGTATCGCGGCTGGCCAGACACCAATGAAAGAGAGCGGTTAATGGGCTACGACTTGAAATATTTATTATGTCGTACGGTGAAATATAACCGGGTTAAGAGTTTAGTTTTGTGTCGAAACTCGTTAGCCTGAGTTTGGTCTTGTTCTCTTGTGTCGTCTTCCTTAGGGTAAGAATGCCACGCTTGTATCAAGGTGGCCGATTAGAGTTGTGCGGACCTGCGCATTAAGAGATTTAGGCTAAGATAAAACTGGTTTATTCTGCACCAGGTCAGAGATCAGACCAGTGGCGTCGCCAGAGCTTCAAGGTTGGGGGGGCAAGGCATAGGAGGACAGGCAAATGAGCGTCCGAAGGACGATCGCTGAGGCGCGAAGCGCCGAGCAGGGGGAGGGGTTTGGGGAGGGGATGTGCCCCCTCCCCACTTGAATTTTTTTGAATTTTCATACTGTAATGGTAGCATTTTAAGCTGTCATAGGAGCAAAATTGTTCTATTATTTCAGCGCTGATAGGAGCCAACTGTGACTCGTAGTTAAATGTTCGCGTTTTCAAATAGTGACCGTATACGGCCTCGACCCTGCTCATTTTTCAATGAATTGATTGGGTTACATCCTTCATCACTGCTTGCCAGGGCTGTTAAAGGCTTGGTTTTTTGGTTTTTGTTTTTTTTGTTTTTTCAAAAAACCAAATAAATCGCAAATTTTGGTTTTTTGGTTTTTTACAAATTTAGAAATTATAATTGCCAAAAATGGCGTCTCTTCAAATCTCTTGGCAATTGTTGTATGGTCTTTGTAAACTTAGTTTTATGACATTCTACGGTTCTACTGTTCTAGTTAATTAATTTCATTTATATGCATCTGATTAATTTGAATGGTATTATGCCATTTTATGAATTTTATGATCCGAAATAGGAAAATCTTAAAACAAAAAACCAAAAACCAAAAAACCATAACAAACCAAAACAAAAAAAACCAACTTTTCATTTTGAAAAAGTTTGGTTTTTTGCACCCCTGCTGCTCGCCCGTTCGAATGGACACCACACCATTTAAGGTCCCCGTGCAAGGACCGAGGTTTAAGATGTAGTTTGAACCGTATTTGAGTTTGACTACAGATAATATTAGCAATCCCGACATTTATTGAAATTAATACAAAAACTAGAAAAAACGTTCAATATCCAAGAACGCCACAAGCCTTAGGTAAACAGATTGCCGACCAGACACAATTAGCAGATATAGTTTACAAATGGTGTAAAAACCAAGCAAGAAGGATTCAACTACCGAATTGGGAAGCCAAGCAGTGCTGGTGCAGTTTTACTGGTGAACAATCGACAATAGAAACAGAACGCCGACTGCTTTAAAAGTTTAAACGACTTTACTCGGGGTTAAAGAGGGTGGGAATGCGCGGGAACGGACTCCCACTGCTCTCGAGAATTGGCCTGCGAGGGAGTATTAATTCATAGATATTTTTATTCCCTTGTCTTAAAACCAAGATAGTGTGAATCAGTTTGCTATGTTTTGTCTCTGTATATATGTAGCTTATCTATTTCACAACAGGTACTATACCCACACACGCCACATACATTATACATACATACATACATACGCACGCACGCACACACTGATGCTTGCTTTTGTGTGCACCCGTTGAGTGAGAATGATCTGACTGCATCCCTGCAGATGTCGCTCAAAGAGGCAGGCATACTAATAATTTCCACATGTTGTCTTGACATCCTGTTGGAATGCGGCTGTGTGACTGGTGTAAATAGGTCACCGACTCACCCCATCATGACTCATCACTGCGAATAGGAGAGATAGACAACATTGGACTTTTCCCTATTCGTCTGTATATTTTGTGCAAAGCACAATCCGTCACCTGTTGATTAGTGATTAATCTTTGAAACGAAAACAAACTTTGGAAGAGGACCTTTAATGTAAAATGTCAAACCACACACCACATAGGGTACCCCCCCCTAAAAAAACTCACCGGATTTGCACGAATCCCAGGACCCAGCCTGACCAGGGTTGGGGGCAGCTGCCCCCCCCTTGCCCCCCGTGGCGACGCTAATGGGTCAGACCATGCAGACACGAACGTCTTTACGAGCGACATCTGTCGATGTGATGTCGCAGGCGTTCCGCCTCGATCACCAGTTCCGACACATCCTGGGTTGGCTCAAAACCGGTTTCGGTTGCATTAGGTTCATGGAAACTGGAAAAGTTTTCTCATGTTTATAATTATAGCGTGTGTTCAGAGAAACTTCTTGAGGTTCTCCAGACCTGATAACACAACACTACGCTAGAACAATAAGGTCCTAACTGTTGATGGAAAAAGAGGCAAAGAGAGATCCGGAAGCTTTGCTTATGTCGGCTTTAGTTGGAACCATCTTCCGCATGAGCTCCTCAGCCTTTCTCTTCCTGTTTCGGAAACGCCTGAAGACTATCCTATTTCAAGTTATTTGTTAGTGACGGCACTGACTTGGGTCGGGAACGCCTCTGAATCTCTGAGTGGCGCTTTGTAAATGTTCAATTACAATTACAGATGTCTCGGTCTGACGAGGTATCCCGTTTGGTGCGAATGTTTCTTACCCACCTATCGCGTTTAATTCGCACCCGGTCTGATCAACGGAAGCGGTTGTTTGGCGTCTCAGAGGAAGGACGGTGGTAAACGCCGTTCAGGTATCGCGTATGCGCGCCAGGTAAGCATCACCCGTGCGCTAGATATCGGATTGCTGCTGATACTGCAGTTGCTGTGCCATCCTAGAAGGCCTCCCTCTCCTCCATCCTCCTCTGCTCACCCGCTCATCCACCACCCAGTGCTTAGTGTGCCACCGCCTGTCTCGGGTATTCCAACGAGGCTCCTGCAGCTGGCAGCACCTTGGCTGGGCTTATGGATGGGAAGGGCATGGGATGGGAAGCGGTGGATAAGGAAGGGAAGGGAGGGAAGGTAGGAAGGGAAGGCATAGACGGAAAGGAGGGAAGGGAAGAAGGGAAACGTGAATAGAAAGAAGGTAGAGGAAGAACGGGTGAATAGGGCAAATGAGAGGTGGTAAGTGAAGGATGAAAAGGAGAGCTCAGGAAGGGAACGGGAATAGGGGAAGTGAAGGGAAGAGGTCGATAGGGAAAGGAGTGAGGGAAGAGTTGGATAGGGAAGGAAGAGAGTGAAGGAGGGAAAGGTAAATAGGAGAAGGGCAAGGGGACGGGTGAATAGGGTAGGCTAGTGGCGAGAAGGTAAGGGAATGGGATTGTGTAAAAGAGAGCTGGGGAAGGGAAAAGTGAATAGCGGAAGTGAGGGTTGAAGTGAATGATGGAAGGAAGTGAGGCGAGGGAGATGTGAGGGAGTGAAGCGAAGATGATCTGGCGTGGGGGGCGTTTCCTTCGCCTCTTCTTCATTGGCTGCCGGTCCGTTGTAGTAGACTAAATGTTTACAAGACGCCGTATTGCCAATTCTCTGCTGAAAGAGGAATTTATCGCGAGCCCATGTCTACACCAGCCTCCTTCCCGCCTCTACCCGCATCTGCCCCTACCCACAGTCCCACATCCCTCCCTACTTCCTTCTTTATCTAGGCCGCTTTTCCGTTTCCATGCCTGGGCCGCCACGCGCGAAGAGCCCCAAAGGATGGGCTGAGCTGGGTAAGGCATCGGCGGGAGGAGCTTTCCGAGGCCGTATACTCAATGTGTTATGAGTTCTGTGGCTCCTCCTCCCCCTCCTCTTCCTACTCTTCCCTCTCCAGCGCCATCCCTTCTTTCATTCAGTCGGTGCTTCCGTCCGACCTGGACCGACTTCCTCAGAAGTTGATTGAGGTGAGTGGAAAGAAATCCACGCTGAAGCAGCCCGGCTAATACGCTGCTCCTCGACTGATCATACCTGTATACGAGCGTCGTGTAGGCTATAGACGCGTGTTTGTATGTGCGTAGAACAACGCGTGTTTCTCGGTGTATAAATACAAGGTAAGCGGAAAGAAATGTTTTCTATATTGTAGGCCGAGTGCGCAGATGCATAGAACAAAAGACCCGCAATTGGTTTAGGATAGGCCCTTTAACTTGTGTTTACTAGATGTATGTACACCAAAGCGCGATTAGCAATTGGCTAATAAAGAGTAAGTTGTGTAGACCCTATACTTACTTACTTTATACAACCGGCATTTCAAAATTATTAATAGTGTGAATTGGGAATAAGTTTCTTCGACGTCAGTAGATTTTACAATGACATCACCGTTAAGACGGTTTTACTATTTAGGTAAGTATGTAAGTGGCCTATATTCGCATCTGACAGGCGTACATGCATCAAGTCTTGTGTAGGCTATGTATTCGTCTTTTGAATTACAAACCGCAATGAATGAAAATAGAGGTGAAGATAGTGTCATGATGTTAACATAAAATTAGGATTGACAAGAAGTTTCCGTCTATAGAGTATCCTGGGGCTATAGTTTATGCCATCTTTGTCGGGAGGTTTGAAATAGTGCGGTCTGGGGTGCAGGTCATAACGGCACAGAACCTTTTTCTTATCTTGTAGCCTTGTCGGTTATAGAATATAATTATGTAATGTATTTTAAATAGACTATAATAGGAGCAGAATGTATAAATATGCATGCACAACCTAATTTATGTATATTTATTCACTAAACTACTTTTGAGAGAAAGGAATCTGTTTCAAACGAAAGTCTGCTGATGAACTGAGCCTATGCAATACAACGGATATATTATGATAATGCCCTCTTAAAATGTCCATTGTATTGTATCAGTCAGTACAATACATCAATAGGCCTTGGGCTCTCTTTTCAAACAGAATCCCTCAGTTAAGGAGGCCTGTTAGGCATAGGCTAGTACAGGTCAGGGCTGAACTGCAAAGTTGTATTTTAAAATTGATCCTTTTGAGAGGCCTATAACCTGAAACGTTTAAACGTATCCTACTAAGGGGTGTTAAAAATAATGTCAATATTAAGCTCATGACGTCTGCATTAATAGGGTTCCACTGAGATTCTACTGAGATCCCACTTCTTCGCTGATCAAAACAGGAACAACGGATAGACTCTGATAGAGCGACTTTTAATTGATAACAGCACAAATCGCCGAAATTTCTCAGCGCCCCATGAAAGTATTCAAAAGCTTATTCACCGGTGCTTTTCCCAATGAAATCCGCAAACTAGAATCAGGTTGTTAACTTGTTGTCGGTTCGGTTTCACTGATAGGCCTATGGAGAATGCCTGAAATGGATTGTTGTGTTTAATGTTATGACAAATGAAGTACCGTAGGCCTTTAGAAGAGAATTACTAGTTAATCGTATTGCAAGTACAGACAAGCCTCTATTTCAGGTGCCTATAATAGACTTACAAATAAATTATTTGTCCGACAGTTTCCCTACATGTAGGCCTTTTCTGTCAACTGAGAAAAACTTAAAGCGAGATTAAATTTCTAAAATAGCAAGAAAGGAAATACAATAATTGTATAATTATTATGAACTTAGCGTTGCTTCAATTCCATAAATCGTATTATAAATGCGAAACTGATCAAAATTTAAGACACCTTTTAAACGTTTCTATAGTTAAAATATTTCAGTGAGTCACTATAGTCAACTATTTCTGAGTCATTAGTTAAGATTTATCGTTTTGTTGTTTAATACGCTTAGTTTCAGACCAGTTAAATACATTGGCTTTCCTCATGAGGCTGTACTGCAACCTTAGGGGGCCCTACTTAGCGGGGCCGTAAGACCCTTTCAGGGTCCCCTGTGTGACTCTACTTTCCCATTGATTGTGTACTACTGTTGTTTGTTGGTCACCAAATAAATGATTTGATTTGATTTGATTTGATATAGGCGTCGAGTTCGTTATAACAATTGAATCAATTAAAAGAGCTGTAATATGCCAAAAACTAATCTTTGTCGGCGGCAACGGCCTATGTTGTCATAAGCTGCCGTTAAACTGTGGACACACACACAACAATTGAATCGATAAATGGAATACCAAACGGTGTAGCCCTCCACTTTGGTTTTATTTAGGAAAGTTATTTATGACGAAAATCGGCTTTTGAATTGAATGAATTGCGAAAATGCAAGTGAAATGATGAAATTGTCCTTACTTAAGTTCTGTGGGTGTGTATACACATTTTCAAATTAGTTCAGTAGGATTCAAGTCAAATTGGAAAGATTAAGTAAGAGGCAGACAATTAAGACACCTTTTAATCGCTTCTCTCCGGTTGTATATAGGCCTAGTCGGTAAGTTCCGATTTTAATAATAATTATGCCAAAAATAATCTTTGTCGGCGGAAACGGCCTATGTTGTCATAAGCTGCCGTTAAACTGTGGATCCAATCCGATTTTAACTACTAGGTAGGTGATGCATTATACCATACGAACGGTGTGAACTGTTCAAAATGATTTCTTCCGACGTCAACGACCTTTGTTGCCAAAGGATGTCGTTATTCGTTAAACGCTGGATCTCTCCTCGATTTTAACTATAAAGCGGATTTAAAGCCTGGATAATTTCTGTCGATGCAAACTACCTCTGCTGTCATAAGATGTCGCTAAACTCTGGATCCATCAATCACCGTAATATTACTCCGTTAGAGCCAAAGATAACAACTCAAGACTAAGGTATACGATAAGGGCGACGTCAGCGGTCGTATATCTGGCAGCCAAAAGATGTCTTTAAGCAATTGCTGCATATTATTCCGTTAACCACCATATAGCCCGATGGTGCCAGGCCTAAGCCTGGATAAAGGAGGAGTGCGACGTTAATTATTGCTATGACACAGTGTCGTTGAGCAATAACAGCACACACAAGCACATGCACACACGCGCCATAGCACCGCCACTGCCGTTTTCAGGTGGTGCCCGCCCCAAGCCTGGATAAAGGAGGACGCCGCTAATCATTTATAATATTAATTAATTAATTTATTAATATTAATTAATACTTTTAAATCTAAGCTTAAAACTTATCTCTTCTCTAAGTAGGCTATAGGCCTGCTATGATTAGTAAGTAGGCCTACATTGTAACGCGTCCTTTGAGTAAAACTCTGTTTTAATTAAGGCGCGTTATAAATGCAAGTTGTATTGTATTGTATTTTTGTCTACGGCACAGCGTCGTTAAACAGTAACTAACTAACCAACCTAGTTACGCCATCTTTGAACGGTAGCCTACACAATCTTTTTTCCTGACGACGTTAACGGCCATTGATTGATGCCATCAGATGTCAACTTTTATAGGAATCCGTTAAATGACTTAAATCCACCACTTTCGCGTTCGTGTGGTGAGAGTTTTAAACCCGGATAAAGCAGAAGGAAGACGCTAATCAATCCGAGTTAACAAGCGTCGTTTACGGTTTATCACAAATCACCGAATCGCTGCAGTCTGAAAAGTCTGAACAACAAAGCATAGGCTAATGATGCAAGGTCGACGTCAACAGCTCTGCCAGCCATAAGATGTTGTTCTCGATACTCCTACTGATAATCGCTATCTTGTTTAAGGACAGTATCTGCAGTGCATCCATATAAGCCAAGTAGAGGTCTGCGGGTAGAGCATTTTTGCTACCCGACCCGCACCCGTAACACAGAACCGCTACCCGTACCCGTACCCGACCCGTACTTAAAATTACTACCCGACCCTACCCGTACCCGCGGGTATACCCGTACCCGTAAAGTACCCGTTACGTCATTAGCACGCCTTCCCATAGCCTCTGTCCCTACCAGGCCAATAGGCTTACAACTCAACATGTAGTAATAATAATAGTAAATAGGATAATGATGATGATGATTATAGTAGTGGTAGTAGTTGTTGTTGTTGCAGTTGTTGTCGTTGTTGTAATAGTAGTAGTAGTAGTAGTAGTAGTAGTAGTAGTAGTAGTAGTAGTAGTAGTAGTAGTAGTAGTAGTAGTAGTAGTAGTAGTAGCAGCAGCAGCAGCAGCAGCAGCAGTAGCAGCAGCAGCAGCATCAGCAGAAGCAGCAGCAGCAGCAGAAGCAGCAGCAGCAGCAGTAATTGTGGTAGTAATAATAAAGGGCAGTCAACTTATAAAACTTGTCACATGCAACTCAATGTTGTGCTGTCCAATTGCATGGTACATTTTATATCCGTGGTCTACTGTCACCTAGAACACTAAGTAACCGTTAATAGTACGTTGCAGACTCGGTCAGGTCCATTATGCGTCTACATTCTATATTATATGTAACGGTGACATTGTAACCCTAAAACTTAACGTCGGTACGGGTAAAACCGGGTATACCCGTACCCGTGATGACCCTACCCGTACCCGACCCGACCCGTGAAATGCGTACCCGACCCGTACCCGACCCGCGGGTACGGGTCGGGTACGGGTAAACCCGCGGGTACGGGTATACCCGCAGACCCCTAAATCCAAGACGATCTAGGCAACGCGAGTTTAAAATGAAGCGAAAACTTTATCTAAAAAACAGCAATTGCTGTGGTCGCATATAGGCCTATAGCCTATATACAGTATTTACAGACCATGAATTTGAGTATACGGAAAGGACCACTAAACGGATGGATACAAGAAACTGAATAGGAAGCCCACCGTCGAGTGGAGGGGCGCTTTTGGACGTTTGAACCATCGATATCGATGGTTGGAACCTGGGCAGCGAACTCCAAGAGAGGGATGCCAAACAGACAGCAAATTAAGACACCTTTAAAACGGTTCTATCCAGCTCAATAAAAGCGTCAATTTCGTTCAGTCAGTATGTAAATCTTTGAAAGGGCTTAGTACGGAGCCTTAGGGCAACTCCAATGGGGTAGGGGCAGGTGGGACCTAGTCAACCCGGAAACAACACAAGAAGTGCGATCGCATAAGCACGAGCGAAACCAGTCAAGAGATTTGCTAGCAAGGCCGAAAATATAGAAAGGCGGAGTGAAGGATGTCATGATGGGCCGAGTCGAAGGCGGCGCTAACATCAAACAGGGCCAAGAGGGTTACCTGGGAGGCTGGGATCGATCCATGGCGTCGTAAATGTCCGAGAGCAACAGGACCAGCAGTGATCCATGCGAAACCCAGACTGCGAAACAGGAACCATTAACATTTAGATAGTTAATGAATGCCTAAATCACACGTTTGCTAATTCAAGAAGTCTGTTTGGTCTATTCAATGTCAAAATAACAAATCTGTTTTACGTCGTGTCCAAATTAAAGTTTCTGCATTTGTTTGAGAAGGATTGTAGCGTAGGCCTAAGTCTGTTATTATTTGTCCTCCAACTGAATTAATTTTCTCTGACGAACAGTTTGTAGCTTGAATAGCAAATAAATTACGCGCAACCTCGGCAACAGTTGCATCATCTTTTTGTTCTCCTTCCAGTAGGCCTACTGCAACGGATTGCTGTCACATTCAACAACCAAATTTCAGTAGTGTAGTCCTAAAAAATGAAGTGGGGGAACGCCTGCATATTGAAGTAAGCAAAAAGTGCAATCTTGCAAGAATTTTGCATAGTGTGAGAAAAAAGTGGGGAACGGCGTTCCCCCGTTTCCCACCCCCACTACACCACTGCAACCAATCCACGAGCAGTAAACACCTAAAACAATTAGTTCACAATAAAGCAGATCAAGGGCTAATAATTTTTTAAGCATGATGTCATTATCGAATCGAGTCAAATACTGCCGTCCATTCGTTTTCGAATCGAATATCGAAGCGTCGCAGGACCCTAAGAATGATGCAAGTTAAATTAATATGATGCAAGTAAAAGGCAGTCAACTAAGACACCTTTAAATCGCTTCTCTCTGGTTGTACATAGCCTAGTCTGACAGCAGTCGGTAAGTCTGCCATTGTTTTTTGGTAATAGATCTACGTAAGGTCGACGTCGATGGCCGTGACAGCCACTAGATGCTAAAAAAATGGTTAAACAGCAAAACTACTACTACCCCTTTTTAACGCTTTCATCTGGTAAAATTTAATCGTCAGTTTCGTTAAATCGATAGGTCTAGTTATTGCAGCGTTCAGATAGGTGAGATCAGCTTTAAAGATGAAAGCTTAAAAAAACTGAAATAAAATTCTGAAACTTAGACCATCTATAGATGAAATCAACAGTAGGCCTATAGGCTTACGGTCGAATTAAGACTTAAAACAACGGGAACAGATTTCGAAGTTCAAGCTACTTCGGTTCCCTTGAGTAGGCCTACGTATAATTGTAATTGTAATTGTAATTGTAATCGAACATTTATATAGCGCCGCTCAAAAATCAGCAGCGCTCTCGACCTGCTTCACTGCCTGCGTCAGGAAACAGGAAAGTCTTAAGACGTCTACGGAACTGGGAAGGTGAGAGGGCTAGTAACTCAAGGCGAAAGAGTCTGGGGAAGAGAGTTCCAAGCTGATGAGCCAACACGGGCAAAGCACCTAGAGTGGGCCGTAGCAGAGCGCATGCGAGGGACAACCATAAGGCCACGGGTCGTATAGCCTACGGAATATAAATTTTATAGTTATGAGTGTGAAAGCGGATCAAAAGGCGGCATGTTAAAACACCTTTTATAATTATAAGCTATGTCTGGCTAAATATTGACCTATGTATTTAATATGTTACGTATGTAGGCCTATATTCGTTCATTTCATGAAACAAGAGGAAAAACGTGCAGGTGAGCAATAACAGTAGGCCTACTGTTGACAGTATGGCTACTTATGGATGAGTTAATTGGTAGGCCTAGGCCTACATGTTTTCATATAGGCTAACACATAGGCTATAGGCGTAGCTACATTGAGGCACGAGGAAGCAGTTGCCTCCTCTTGTTTTTTTTAAATACTGAAACTTCTATTGACCAATAACCCCAATGACCAGGATTTTGCCAATGGTCTGTGAACTTGCCTCCTCTTGAATTCAACTCTCGCTACGCCCTTGGGCTAACCTCCCAAGGCTAACATTTTTGGGATAATGTTTATCGAGTGTTTATCGGGAAGGGTGAAGTTGTGTGCCTGAAATCGTTCATGAGGCGATTTCGAACATTGGTTCAATAGGCCTACAAGCGAAAGTCGGTATCTAAAATAAAATGAAACTTTGAGAAATGGTAAAATTGCAAGAAAGTTTAAAAATTGATGTTCCTTCAAATCCCGTGGGGTGTACTTGTATCCGCGCCATGAATTAACTTGTAAGATATGCAGGGTAAATCAAGCGCAAAAATTAGACACCTTTAAAAAGCTCCGCTCTGGCGATATAAAAATGTCAATTTCGTTCAACGATATAATGATGTGTAAAAATGTTGTCCAGGAATTTCGAGACCATAGCAAATCAACAAAGATTTATTATTATTTCCAAAGTTTAAAAGTCATCATTTGTCAATTGACGACAATACACATGTATATATCTAATATATATATATATATATATATATATATATATATATATATATATATATATATATATATATATATATATATAGTATTTTATTCATTTATTGAAAAGTTATCTTTTCCTGGAGAATGTTCCTTTGTTCATTGGTTCGTCATCCAGGTTCCTACACAGCAACCAGCCCGGACGAGGCTCGAACCCATACTCTCCGCATTACAGGCCGAGCGCTCTAACCAATCGGCCACATGAATGTATGTATGTATGTATGTATTTATGTATTTATGTTTGTATGTATGCATGTACATGTATGTATGTATGTATGCATGTAGATAGATCTCTGCCTGTTTGGTATACATGTACACTTTAGCCTGATGTGTGTATGTAGAGCGCCCTCTGCGGTGGAGTGTGCAGTTGATCGAGGATGGTCTGCCTGGGACGGAGCGATTGGATCGTTCCTCGGCGGCTCATGTGCTTCCTCTTCTGGGTTGGTACCCTGCTACTCTTCGTCGGAATCCTACTGGTCGTCACCAGCAAGCACAAAGGAACGTAAGTCTCATCGAGAGGCGCTATATAAATAGATAAATACAGCGCATTCAATGTGTGCATTCTGGGCATGGTGGTCGGTCCGGGATTCAGAACGTGTGTGATGTTTACAGGTGAAAATAGTCTCCCAAACTCTTTCGTTTCCATTGTCTGTACATGTGGTTTATGACAGGTCAGAAACTGAAAACACTGCTTTTCACAAATCCTATCCCGATTCCTCCTCCTCCTCCTCCTCCTCCTCCTCCTCCTCCTCCTCCTCCTCCTCCTCCTCCTCCTTCTCCTCCTCCTCCTCCTCCTCCTCCTCTTACCTCCCTCGCCGTTTCTATGCTAAGCACCATCCACCTTGGCTGTGTGACTGTCTGCCTGCCTGACCCTTTGGATCTTGACCATCTGTCTATCGATTATGTTTTCACTAAGCTTTTTTGGCGCTCTAGAAATTTCGAGTTTACGATTACGAGGTCATGTGAGGCCTAAACATTGTGTTGACCTTTTAAACAATCCATCGATTTCTAAACAGCGCAACTTCACCACTTCTGTTGAAAATTTGACTTTTAGCTGAGGAGATTTCCCTTTAAAGGATCCCATCCTCTTGTATTATAATCGACTATTAAATTTTCCGGCGAAACCCTTGGGCAAATTTGAACTGAAGCAATACTAACTTCTTTTCGGTCTTAAGGAGGTGCAGAAGGCATCTCTACCATATTATTATTATTATTATTATTATTATTATTATTATTATTATTATTATTATTATTATTATTATTATTATTATTATTATTATTATTATTATTATTATTATTATTATTATATTATTATTATTATTATTATTATTATTATTATTATTATTATTATTATTATTATTATTATTATTATTATTATTATTATTATTATTATTATTATTATTATTATTATTATTATTATTATTATTATTATTATTATTATTATTATTATTATTATTATTATTATTATTATTATTATTATTATTATTATTATTATTATTATTATTATTATTATTATTATTATTATTATTATTATTATTATTATTATTATTATTATTATTATTATTATTATTATTATTAAATAAATTTATAACGCGCGCAAGGTGCACACCGAAATGTGAATCTTAGGCGCGGATAGACAGCCGCCAGGTGAAGATGCACTTAGATTTCCAAATCCTTGAAAGCCAAGGAGAAATAGTGAGTTTTGAGTCGCTTTTTGAAGGAAGGAAGTGAATTTGAGCTACGAAGAGAGAGAGTGGTAGCTTTTTGAGTGAGGGCCTGCCACAACCCCACCCCAATACGAAAAGCACTTGCACTGTTATTGTCATAATAACAGTGCATGATCTCTTATGGAGATTTTCTAGGAATTCCTCCAGTTGCCCTAACAGACAACAGGTGGTTCTGTACCTGGAAAACGTCAGGACCTTTCAACCTCAGCCATCTGATCGTTTCTCATTCACTTCCCTCGCCATTCTTCCTGGATATGAAATCACAGCGCTCCCTCCCGGACATCTGGTGATTCATGCCTCTGGAATTTTGTTTGTTGCTGTTTAACGACACTGTGTCATAACATAGATGATTAGCGTCGCCCTCCTCCTTTTTACAGGCTTGGGACTGGCACTGGCACTGCCAGAGTACGAGCAGTGTGGAGTTAACTTCTGGATTGCTCCATGCTTTCCTGTATATAGGTCTACCGGCCCCGTTAGCTACACTGGTAAATGGCTTAAGCGACTTAAATGGCGTGTTACCCATTCAAATGGGGAGGGGTGGAGAAGGATTTTTCCCGATCAATTCATTGAAAAATGAACAGGGTCGAGGGCATATTTATATATATATATATATATATATTTCATTTTTTGGGATTTCATATATTTCATTTCATATATATATATATATATATATATATATATATATATATATATATACGGTCTATAGAAAACATCTAATATGAGTCCATTTCACGAGAGGTATAGAACTCAAAGGTAGAGATTGTATTAAGAATACAACCAAATGCAGAAACTGGCAAACTTTACGCGATCGTGTTGAAACACAAATATAACAATAGTGTTCTCATGACAACAGTTCAACGTTGTAACAGACTCCATATGTCAAAGTCATCCTTCAGATGCTTCATCTTAGCCTCCGCATTCGTAGAACCCTCCGGTCTCGAAATTCTCTTCAAATCTTTACTTCCACCTGTTTGAGAAGTCTCAGTCAGCGTCCATTCACTTGGGCTAATCACACCTGTTCCGTAGAATCTCGCATTCCCCAGTTTACATTTCGGACATGTTAAGTGCATTGTGCATGGGGAATGGTGGCCGATTGGTTAGAGCGCTCACCTTGTAAGGTCGAGAGCACGAGTTCGAGCCTCCTCCCATGAGACGGTTACTGTGTACTACTACTGCTGCTACCACATACTGTATACTTATTCTGCTACTGCTGCTGCTGTTGGTGATGATGGTAATGATGATGACGATGATGATGATGATGATGATGATGATGATGATGATGATGATGATGATGACGACGACAACGAAGATGATGATGATGATGACATACTTGGGCTGCGGATTTAACGATTACTTAATCGATTAATCGTTGAAAATTTTAATCGATTAATTTAGGCTTGTTCGATTAATTTTCGATTAATTTTCTTACTTATTTTATGACGTCAACCGACCGATTTCCGGAATAAACAATATGGCTAACAGTAATAATGTGAAACATTTGAGTGGAAAATGAAGCGATCATTTTGCATTTAAGGTAAATGCTAAATGCTGAGGGAAAGTCGAAGATGGCGATATTATTGAAGATTGTTGTAGATAGAAGGTAGTTACTACTGACTACATTTCTCAGTCTGACAATTTGAACTTTAACATGTCGAGTGATTGAACGATTTTTTCAGTGTATACAGTCTAAACAGTTGGTCACGCTTTATGTAATATGGACCAAATTAATCGCATTTAATCGATTAATCTCGATTCAAATTTGGAGTGGAGATTAATCGATTACAATTATTTTAATCAGTAGCAACCCTATTATACAGTTTATCAAAGTGTTTGATTGTCATCTGTGTTTGTTGTCAGAGTGTTTTTGTTGTGGGGCGCCGTGTTGCTCGGCCTCGGCTCATGTGTCCTCCTCGTCTGTCTGGCTCTCTGCGTCCATGCCTATTACGTCATAGCAGAGTCTCGGAACAGCGCCGAACACACTCTCATCGACCACTTACAGCTTCAGCGTAAAGCGGTAAGATTCACAAGTATATCCTAACCAACCACCTGTTTATAGATTCAGCATAATTTAGTAAGAATTACAAACTCAAACTTAAACACAAGTATAGCCTTCTGAACCACCTGTGCATACATGTAGCTTCGGCGTAATGTGTTAAAATTACAACTTTACAAGTAGCCTCATCAACCACCTGTATATAGCTTCAGCGTAATTTAGTAAGTTTAGTTCCAATTACAAGTACTCCCAGTGTTTCCGTTAGAGTCCAAAAAGAGACGGACGTCCTGACCTAGAATTTGGACGTAGGTCATTTCTAACGGCGATCACATCGGGCGTATAATTATGACATAACAGAATTGACAATCACAAACTCGATTATCAATATTTAAGACAGCATTTTCAAGTTCCAACAAAAGTTTGTATACGAAAAGAAACAATAGTATTAATGCATAAACAAACAGAAAAACGTAATAAGGTCAGTGATTAAAGCGGCAGACCAATCCACATAACGACGAAATAATATCTCATTAACTTTAATGTTTGGCGCGTATAAGTCCGACCATAAACAACTGGAAGTATGCAAGTCAGCATTGGAATGTTGCTTACGCCTAGCCGGCAAAATGTGGACTTTTTGGACACTAAACAGAGGTAAAAACGGCCATTTGGGCGTTAACGGAAACACTGAGTACTCCTTGTTAGCCACCTG
Source organism: Aporrectodea caliginosa (assembly GCA_020284085.1). Classification (NCBI taxonomy): domain Eukaryota; kingdom Metazoa; phylum Annelida; class Clitellata; order Crassiclitellata; family Lumbricidae; genus Aporrectodea; species Aporrectodea caliginosa. The sequence goes on from JACEVL010004609.1 coordinate 453,345, forward strand.
TTAAAGGCTCCAGCGTAAAGCATTACGGTGGCCGCTGGTACAGTGAATTTAAGCAATGCAAGCACGGTTAGTACTCATATGGATGGCGCCCACTTAGATTTCCGTCGTTCCGCAGTCGGTATGCCTACAACTGTTCAACTCCACTGAGGATTTACTCGGCAGGGAATATGGATCTCTCGACACATCAGTTCCGGTGAGGGTTTTAGGACTCTGGATGTGGATTTGCTATAAAAGCGACTGCAGTCAAGGAATTTGCCTTCTGCTTTACGGTAACGAAGCGAGAGAGAGGTCGAAATTGGAATAGTGTAGATTTATAAGCAAAGAGCGTATTTTACATAAATACAAGCATAGATACATATAAACGTAGATACATACAAATATCCAAACATACATACGGGCATGCATGCATACATACATATAAACGTAGATATACATAAATACAAGCATACATTAAAAATACATACATGCATACATATGACATACACTCATACATACATACATAATACAAACATGCATAAAAAACATACGCACATACAACATACATACATACAAACAAACATGCGTTCATACAAACATGCACACATAGAGGCATCCATACATACAGCACATATACATTCATAGATATTGTTTTCATACATGCATACAAACACGCAAACATACATACACACAAACAGCATACATACATACATACATACAAAGTATTATAAACTGTCAAGGGATTTGCCTCCTGCTGCACGGTAACGTCGCTAGAGAGATGTCGGGCATGCATACATGCATACATATACACGAGATTACATACACAGAAGAAGCCTTGCTATGAACGAACTGTGTACCACCATCCTATAATTCTGTGCTGAAGTCCATTTCAGCAAACAGCAACTGTGCTCCTCAGAATAATCGGTTCCACCTGTAGTAGACGAGTACGAAAGGAACTCACGATAATATATCATGAATTACTGGCCCACATATACAACACGGTGATGACATGCATGCAGAGTGTATATGCATGTCTGTATATATATATATATATATATATATATATCTTTTATATATATACATATAGACATATATCAAGTGTATGCGTGTATGAGTATGTGTATGAGTATGTACTATGTATGTACTTCAAGTTATATGTGCGTTTTCCTATTCCTTCACGTTTCTCCGCTATTGATGAAATTTGTATGCTTGTGTGTGTGTGTGTCTGTGTGTGTCTGTGTGTGTGTCTGTGTGTGTGTGTGTGTGTGTGTGTGTGTGTGTGTGTGTGTTTGTGTGTGTGTGTGTGTGTGTGTGTTTGTGTCTGTGTGTGCGTGTGTGTGTTTGTGTCTGTGTGTGTGTGTGTGTGTGTGTTTGTGTCTGTGTGTGCGTGTGTGTGTTTGTGTCTGTGTGTGTGTGTGTGTGTGTTTGTGTCTGTGTGCGTGTGTGTGTGTGTGTGTGTGTTTGTGTCTGTGTGTGTGTGTGTGTGTGTGTGTGACACTGTGTGTGTGTCTGTGTAGCTGTGTGTGTTTTGCAATATTTTGTTCCGTATATTGTTCCTATCAGTCTAGTGCTATGTAGGCCCTAGTTGTATAGGTATGTTGACTATTCATTTACGTACGGTTTGTATAGGCCTACATAGTTTATTTCAGTTTACTTGTTTTTCACATGTAGGCCATAGGAATAGTTTTATATTTTAAACATGGATCGCCATCCAACTTTAATCGGTGTTTTATATCATCATCATCATCATCATCATCATCATCATCATCATCATCATCATCATCATCATCATCATCATCATCATCATCATCATCATCATCATCATCAGTTCCTGACGCCAGCCACTTGGCGGCGATGGGTACGAATTAATGACCTCCATTGTCATCGGTCTCTTGTCTTGATTGATTGACTGACTGACTGATTGATTGATTGATTGATTGATATTCCTACCTGTGTGCTTTATGTTTTAGCAATATTCCGCTCCGTCATGTTCCTCAGAGATCGATGGCATCTGGGAGCCGAAGGTGGATTCATTTCCAGGAGTCAATGGAAGGGAGACAACAGCCAACTCCAACGGGCACTGCTCCACCGCAGAGTTCCGGCAAGGGATAGTTCCAGTGGAAAACGGAATCCACGTCCACCACCACCAGCCATTTCCATCGGGAAGAGGGGTCCAGGAGGACGCGAAAGTGGAGAAGGGTGGGAGGAAGAGTGCCGACTTGATGACAGGACCCAATGCGGCGCCGAAGGGAGACAATGAACCCATCACTCGAACACATGAAAACAAGTGTCACTCAAGTCCTCCTAACTACTCGATTCCTCCTCCGCCTTCATATTCCTCGCAGTTTAGTCCTCAGTACACCTATTCCTCGTCATCCTCCGTTTCCAAGATCACCGAATCCTCCCCCCATCCTCATCTTGCTGTCACCCCGGACCAGGATTCGACGTCGCGACCTGAATCCCACCAGTCTGATGAGAGGTCATCGCGTGCCTCCGTCACATCCACCCCATCGCATCTCAAGACCATCTCTTCATCCGCCACGTCCGTCTCCAAGGCAACCGCGATCGACCAGGCCCAGCATCAGTATCTCCATCATCATTCACCGCAGCCGCATCATCACCGTATCTCCGACTTCCGCAACACATCCTCGCAATCGTCTGCTCCCAATTCCTCGACGGAATTCGACGCAGAGACAACGGACGTCGAGTTGGGCCTCCACACCCTCGGAGGGTCCTCCTCTCCATCGGGGCGACGCAATACACCACACGCCCGGCTCCACAACAACACCCCCGTCAACTGCTATCAGACAGACATCGGGGGCCACGACCACGACTCCCTCTTACTCGGTCGTCGACCCCCGAGGTTGACCTTTGAACCTATGACCCCCTACGACAGCGACGTTGATCACGTGGACAAAGGGGAAAGCGCTACTGCTATCCCCAGGCGAATAACCCCAACAATTCCGTCGGGGAATGGAGCCGAGGGGGTTTGGACGACGGGAGCTGACCCCCTACTAGCCCGCCGACCGCCCCTGGCAGGGCTTCGTCGAACCCCAGGACCGGAGTCGATCACGCGACCCTTCGGTCTCGGCTCCGTCACCGTTACACCCCTTTATCGACCCCCGAAGACTCCGCCCTCGGAGCGTCACAATACCGTGGCCCCTGGGGTCACTGTCACCCCTAGAGGGGCGGTGGCGGTCAACACCCCTGAGCTCAGAAGGGTTGGGATGTCTTCTGCGGGGGTGTCAGCCAGGAGCCCCGACGGTCGCACGGTTCCGACAGTGTCAGTGACGCCGTGCATTACTGACAGGGAGATTGACATCAGCGTCTGCCAGTCTGACGTCACCGTCTATGATAATGTTATCGACAATGTCAGAATGTGATTACGTCACTTGCGAAACAAGTTGGAAAAAGAAAAACAAAGAATATATATATTATATAATCTATTCACATATAAATGTATAAGGAGTCAGAGAAATAGAGGTATAGAGGAGACCTACCAACAGACAGAGAGACAGACAGAGAGATGCAGAGAGACAGACAAAGAGATACAGAGACAGACGAACATAGAGATGAGAGGGAGAGAGAGAGCGAGACAGAGACAGATCTAACAGGCGTGTAAATGTGAGGCAGCAGCTTACTGGGTCGCATATTCACTTTTGGTGATGATAGGACGGTTTGCATTAGTGTCATTACTTGATGGGATGGTTTTGAATAATACAACAGTTGGTTTCAATGGTTTACGATAATGTCCTATACTTTGGAACGTGAATGTAGTGCGCTGCGGCCTTTTCAAAGTTTCATGATCTACGATCATCGAGTGTTCAGTGGTCCACTCTTGGATTTTATCTCCACAGAAAAAAATCATGAATAGTCGTAAATTTGTATAGCGCCACTTCAGGAGAAACTCCTTAGAGGCGCTCCCGACCTCACGACACCAAAGAATGGTTTTCTAATGGTTGCGGAAAAAGTGAAGCCAAGAAGTTCATTACGGAGGCTGCTAGGGAACCTATTCCAGAAAGATGGACCGACCACAGCGAAGCTTTTATGGAGCACCGTGGAAGTCCGAGCCATAGGGACAACCAGGTCGCCTTGCATGGGTGGCAGAGCGATGGATTCTACGGCCTCGTATGGATGACACTCGCACTGTGGCACACAAAGCTCCCTTGGTCTGTAAGACAATTAGGCATGAGCATTAGGGTCTTAAACTCAATGTGCTTTTGCATAAGCAGCCTGTACAATTCCTCCTGTATAAAGTTACATGTACTAGAACAATAATTGGTAAATTCCGCATTAAGAAGGGAGAATTAATTGAGAACTTCTATAGCGTGACAAACATTTGGAGAACCAGACAATTAACAAAGAAACCAAGATAAAAATATACGAGACGATCATACATCCGATTTTCCTATAGGCCTATGGAACGGAATGCAGGACATTGCGAGAACAAGATGAGAAAAGACTTCTTACATAGCAGAAATTAGTTGGCTAGGGAAAATTGCAGGGATTTCAAGACTGCAGCAAATACAGAACGATTACAATAGGCAAACAATAGGTATCCAAATAACCCTGGTAAACAAAGTCGTTCAACAAAGACTGCGGTGGTTTGGACATGTAGAAAGAAAGCACCGAATTCCACACAATGCTACACGAAAACAAAAAAAGGTAGAACAAGACTACGCTGGATAGACAACATAAATGAAGACAGAACATCACTTGACTGACACTAAAGGGATCAATGGACTTGATCAAGTGCCTCTTCACAGGCGGCATGATCAAGGGCCTCTTCACAGGCGGCATGATCAAGGGCCTCTTTACAGGCAGCATGATCAAGGGCCTCTTTACAGGCGACATGATCCAGCGCTTCTTCACAAACGACAGGATCACGGATCCATTCATAGGCGACATGATCAAGTGCCTCTTCACAGGCGACGTTATCAAGCACCTCTTCTCGGGCGAAATGATCAAGCGCCTCTTCACAGGCCAGATGATCCAGCGTCTTTTCACAGGCGAACTGATCAAGGGCCTCTTAAACCGCCGAAATGATTAAGAGCCTCTTCACAGGCGACATGATCAAGCGCGTCTTCACAGGCGACATGATCGTGCGCGTCTTCACAGAAGACAGGATCAAGGGCTCCTTCATAGGCGACATGATCAAGCGCTTCTTCACAGGCGACATGATCCAGGGTCTTTTCACAGGCGAAGTGATCAAATGCCTCTTCACAGGCGACATGATCCAACGCCTCTTCACAGGCGACTTGATCAAGGGTCTCTTTACAACCGACATGATCCAGCGCCTCTTCACAGGCGAAGTGATCAAGGGTATCTTTACAGCCGACATGATTCTGCGCCTTTCCACAGACGACATGATCAAGGGCCTCTTTACAGCCGACTTGATCAAGCGACTCTTCACAGGCGAAGTGATCAAGGGCCTCTTAACAGGCGACATAATCCAGCGCCTTTTCACAGGCGACATGATCAAGGGCCTCTTTACAGCCGACATGACCCAACGCCTCTTCACAGACAAAGTGATCAAAGGCCTCTTTACAGCCGACATGATCCAGCGCCTCTTCACAGGCGAAGAGATCAAGGGCCTCTTTACAGGCGACATGATCCAACGCCTCTTCACAGGCAATACGATCAAGGGTCTCTTTACGGCCGACATGATCCAACGCCTCTTCACAGGCGATGTGATCAAGGCTCTCTTTACAGCCGACATGATCCAACGCCTCTTCACAGGCAAAACGATCAACGGTCTCTTTACAGCCGAGGTGATCCAGCGCCTTTTCACAGGCGAAGTCATCAAGGGCCTCTTTACAGCCGACATGATCCAGCGCCTCTTCACAGGCGAACTGATCAAGGCTCTCTTTACAGCCGACATGATCCAGCGCCTCTTCTCAGGCGAACTGATCAAGGCTCTCTTTACAGCCGACATGATCCAGCGCCTCTTCACAGGCGAACTGATCAAGGCTCTCTTAACAGCCGACATGATCCAGCGCCTCTACACAGGCGAACTGATCAAGGGCCTCTTTACAGCCGACGTGATCCAACCCCTCTTCACAGGCGAACTGATCAAGGGCCTCTTTACAGCCGACGTGATCCAGCGCCTCTTCACCGGCGATGTGATCAAGGGCCTCTTTACAGCCGATATGATCCAGCGCCTCTTCACATGCGAACTGATCAAGGCTCTCTTTACAGCTGACGTGATCCAGCGCCTCTTCACCGGCGATGTGATCAAGCGCTTCTTTACAGCCGACATGATTCAGCGCCTCTTCACATGCGAACTGATCAAGGCTCTCTTTACAGCTGACGTGATCCAGCGCCTCTTCACCGGCGATGTGATCAAGGGCCTCTTTACAGCCGACATGATCCAGCGCCTCTTCACAGGCGAACTGATCAAGGCTCTCTTTACAGCCGACATGATCCAGCGCCTCTTCACCGGCGATGTGATCAAGCGCCTCTTTACAGCCGACATGATCCAGCGCCTCTTCACATGCGAACTGATCAAGGCTCTCTTTACAGCTGACGTGATCCAGCGCCTCTTCACCGGCGATGTGATCAAGGGCCTCTTTACAGCCGACATGATCCAGCGCCTCTTCACATGCGAACTGATCAAGGCTCTCTTTACAGCTGACGTGATCCAGCGCCTCATCACAGGCGATGTGATCAAGGGCCTCTTTACAGCCGACATGATTCAGCGCCTCTTCACAGGCGAACTGATCAAGGGCCTCTTTACAGCCGACGTGATCCAGCGCCTCTTCACCGGCGATGTGATCAAGGGCCTCTTTACAGCCGACGTGATCCAGCGCCTCTTCACAGGCGAACTGATCAAGGGCCTCTTTACAGCCGACGTGATGCAGCGCCTCTTCACAGGCGAAGTGATCAAGGGCCTCTTTACAGCCGACATGATCCAGAGCCTCTTCACAGGCGAACTGATCAAGGGCCTCTTTACAGCCGACGTGATCCAGTGCCTCTTCACAGGCGATGTGATCAAGGGTCTCTTTACAGCCGACGTCATCCAGCGCCTCTTCACCGGCGATGTGATCAAGGGCCTCTTTACAGCCGACATGATCCAGCGCCTCTTCACAGGCGAACTGATCAAAGGCCTCTCTACAGCCGACATGATTCAGCGCCTCTTCACAGGCGAACTGATCAAGGGCCTCTTTACAGCCGACATGATCCAGCGCCTCTTCCCATGCGAACTGATCAAGGCTCTCTTTACAGCTGACGTGATCCAGCGCCTCTTCACAGGCGATGTGATCAAAGGCCTCTTTACAGCGGACATGATTCAGCGCCTCTTCACAGGCGAACTGATCAAGGGCCTCTTTACAGCCGACGTGATCCAGCGCCTCTTCACCGGCGATGTGATCAAGCGCCTCTTTACAGCCGACATGATCCAGCGCCTCTTCACAGGCGAAGTGATCAAGGGCCTCTTTACTGCCGACATGATCCAGCGCCTCTTCACTGGCGAACTGATCAAGGGCCTCTTTACAGCCGACGTGATCCAGCGCCTCTTCACCGGCGATGTGATCAAGTGATCAAGGGCCTCTTTACAGCCGACATGATCCAGCGCCTCTTCACAGGCGAACTGATCAAGGGCCTCTTTACAGCCGACATGATCCAGCGCCTCTTCACAGGCGAACTGATCAAGGCTCTCTTTACAGCCGACATGATCCAGCGCCTCTTCACCGGCGATGTGATCAAGGGCCTCTTTACAGCCGACATGATCCAGCGCCTCTTCACATGCGAACTGATCAAGGCTCTCTTTACAGCTGACGTGATCCAGCGCCTCTTCACAGGCGATGTGATCAAGGGCCTCTTTACAGCCGACATGATTCAGCGCCTCTTCACAGGCGAACTGATCAAGGGCCTCTTTACAGCCGACGTGATCCAGCGCCTCTTCACCGGCGATGTGATCAAGGGCCTCTTTACAGCCGACATGATCCAGCGCCTCTTCCCAGGCGAAGAGATCAAGGGCCTCTTTACTGCCGACATGATCCAGCGCCTCTTCACAGGCGAACTGATCAAGGGCCTCTTTACAGCCGACGTGATCCAGCGCCTCTTCACCGGCGATGTGATCAAGGGCCTCTTTACAGCCGACGTGATCCAGCGCCTCTTCACAGGCGAACTGATCAAGGGCCTCTTTACAGCCGACGTGATGCAGCGCCTCTTCACAGGCGAAGTGATCAAGGGCCTCTTTACAGCCGACATGATCCAGAGCCTCTTCACAGGCGAACTGATCAAGGGCCTCTTTACAGCCGACGTGATCCAGTGCCTCTTCACCGGCGATGTGATCAAGGGTCTCTTTACAGCCGACGTCATCCAGCGCCTCTTCACCGGCGATGTGATCAAGGGCCTCTTTACAGCCGACATGATCCAGCGCCTCTTCACAGGCGAACTGATCAAAGGCCTCTCTACAGCCGACATGATTCAGCGCCTCTTCACAGGCGAACTGATCAAGGGCCTCTTTACAGCCGACATGATCCAGCGCCTCTTCACAGGCGAACTGATCAAGGGCCTCTTTACAGCCGACGTGATCCAGCGCCTCTTCACCGGCGATGTGATCAAGCGCCTCTTTACAGCCGACATGATCCAGCGCCTCTTCACAGGCGAAGTGATCAAGGGCCTCTTTACTGCCGACATGATCCAGCGCCTCTTCACTGGCGAACTGATCAAGGGCCTCTTTACAGCCGACGTGATCCAGCGCCTCTTCACCGGCGATGTGATCAAGTGATCAAGGGCCTCTTTACAGCCGACATGATCCAGCGCCTCTTCACAGGCGAACTGATCAAGGGCCTCTTTACAGCCGACATGATCCAGCGCCTCTTCACAGGCGAACTGATCAAGGCTCTCTTTACAGCCGACATGATCCAGCGCCTCTTCACCGGCGATGTGATCAAGGGCCTCTTTACAGCCGACATGATCAAGCCCCTCTTCACAGGCGAAGTGATCAAGGGCCTCTTTACAGCCGACATGATCCAGCGCCTCTTCACAGGCGAAGTGATCAAAGGCCTCTTTACAGACGACATGATCTAGCGCCTCTTCACAGGTGAAGTGATCAAGGGCCTCTTTACAGCCGACATGATCCAGCGCCTCTTCACAGGCGACATGATCAAGCGCCTCTTCACAGGCGACATGATCAAGCGCCTCTTCACAGGCGACATGATCAAGCGCCTCTTCACAGGCGACATGATAAAGCGCCTCTTCATAGGCGACATGATCCTAACTAAGCCTCTTCACAGGCAACAAGATCAAGGACCTTCATAGGCGACATGATCAAGCGCCTCTTCACGGCGATCCCGGGGAACTGGGGTCGTGTGCTGCATTAGTTCCTCCCCAGTAAAGACGCTTTATTACTCCCTAAGCCCACGACGTCATGACCGAATTACCCCCAGGCAGACAATACAAAGCGAAAATCTTTCATAATTAGAATGTTATATTTTATCTAAAGCACGTATACCAAAGTGCTGATCGGCAGTAGTTTAAATAAAGAATATACTTACTTACTTACTTAAAACTGGTGATGTTCCTGCACGAACCCGTTGTAAAGGGTGTCCGTATGCAATGGGGTCGGCAGTTCAACATCAATGACCTCAGCAGGGTCAGGGTCATCTGACAAAAACCGGCCTCAAAGAGAAGCGTCAGGTGATGGTTGGTTTCCAAATAAACATGTTAGTGTTACGTTATGTTATGTTGGCAAGCTTATAGTATCGGGGGCTGAAGGATATAGTGTGTAAGTTTACTGTCGTTGTGAGTGTCAGTAAGGGTCAGGTTAGGCGTCGTGAGGATCGGTTAGGGTCAGGGTTAGGGTTAGTGTCGTCATTAGTAAACCTGGTACCGTCAGGCGTTTGCGCAGCAAGCCCAAAGATACTCTGTAATCCTTCAGCCCACGATACTATAAGTTTGCCGTTATGTTATACCTGTTCCTGGCGAAGATGAGTTTCTGGATGCAGCGCTAATCTTCCGTCTTCGCAGTCCTCTTCCATCGATCGAACTCGACGAGAAGAACGGTTCAAATCGAGGCCCGACGTGTCCACAAAAGGTCTCACGAAAAGGCGATGTAACCTACGGTGAATGAAGTCTCAGTTATCAAACACAAACTCAGACAAAATTAGCAAATTACAGCAGAAAATCTGAAATTTGCGATCCCACGATAAGAAGAGCTAGATAGACAATGACGATGACGTCATAAACGCTCAGGCAGGCGGAAACCCAAATAATAACACATAGACGTCTTTATAATAGCTATCCCGTGAATAACATCAACATGATATAGCGCATACACATTGAAAATTAATAGAATGAAATACATTTGGTTTAAGTAAGTAAGTAAGTAAGTATATTCTTTATTGAAAAACCAACTGCTAACCTCATTTTGGTGTACAAAGATAATCAAATAAGCCTAGATAAAATAAAATTAAGTATAAAGCATCCGTGTGACAAGTTTAGACTTGATAGTAATAGTATTAATAATATAAATAATTATACCGTAAAGTTTTCGTCTTCGTGTCTGTGACAGTAGCAATAATAAAATAAAATAATATCAATTAAGGTGACTAAGCGCTATATAAAATTAATATACAAATATATATCCATACAGGTCTATAGGCTACTGATACATTATAATAACCGATATGTGCATCTGTTAAAGTGTGTTTCATTACACATACTTTGACAGAGCCACTGACTCAAACTATCGACGAATAGTCCTATATAAGCAGATCAATAATTAGCCTACGCATATAATATTGGTCTAGGCCTACATGTATCGTATGGTATCTAACAGCTTCTAAAGCACCTCTCGAAGTACAACCTAATCAGGTCGCTCCCACTGCGCAAGCCCCGAGAGAAAAGCAGTCTTAAGACAACGAGTAAAGACAATAATGTCCCTAGTTAGCAGCGTGTTGCGAATCGCAGGGGAGGTCATTCCAAATAGAAGGACCAACACGAGCATAAGTTGAGCATAATAACATCTTCAAATGTCATTTCGCGTATTAACTCGTTTTCAATTGAAAGTAGTGCAAATGAAGATAGTCGTCGTTGTGCCAACACTGACCGATAATTTTAATGCAATATTATTGGGGTCTACGAATGCAAGAGTGCCCAAGGCCTACGACGACCTTAAAACGACCCTGACTATACGGACAAATAAGGCCATGGCCTGGGTTGGCACAATCAAGAGGGCGGCAAGACTTTAGACTCTAAGCCAAGTTTAACTTTGACTTAGGCCTATATCATTATAATTATTATTGACATCTCGCTCGCATTTTAAATTAAATTAAGCCTTAAGTTCAAATTTATAATTTTAAAATTTTAATTTAAGTGCTTGTAATAAAATAAATGCAAATGTACAGGTTTTTATATATCGACCGTATGACTTCGACCCTTCTCATTTTTAAATGAATTCACCTGAAGGGAGCTTTCACCACCCTTGTCCGTTTAAATGACCGTGATAATCTGCCGCCCTTAAGCTAAACTTATGCAGGTTCGAGGCTATCTAAACAATCAACCTAGCGATCGACCATTTTTGTGCTTGTCGCTAAATAAAAAGATGAAAAGACCTACAAGTTAGCCAGCTGTGGCGACCGCCGCCCCGCGCTACCTCTCTCTCTCTCTCTGCTCACGGGACGGCGTCGGCTCCAGCCCACTATCCGTCTGGAGCCGCCCGAGTCACTGCCTTGTCTACTTCAATGCAAATGGCTGTTCTCCATCTCTACCCAGGTTTAAGAGTCACAAGATGTAGAGTGGTAAGTCGAAGTTCAGATCAGGTAGAGGGAAGAGGAAGCGCGTAGCTAAGACGGTACACATGAAGAGAAAGACTCCTGCTGATAAAAGAACGAACCCTGTTCTGAGTGACGGCCATCCTCAGGACGTTGCCCATCCGGCGACCGTGGAAGAGGCAGAGTCTGACTGAGATAAAGCTGTATAGTGTTACCTCTCTTGGAGAAGCGACCCATCCTAAACCTCCCCTGATAGAAACGGTCACCCTGTGTAGAGATCGAGAACAGCCATTTTACATTGAAGTAGACAAGGCAGTGACTCGGGCGGCTCCAGACGGATAGTGGGCTGGAGCCGACGCCGTCCCGTGAGCGCAGAGAGAGAGAGGTAGCGTGCGGGGCGGCGGTCGCCACATTAATAATACCGGCGCTATATCAAATCAAGTCCGCAATAGCCTGGTTGTTTGGTCCGTTTTGGTGCCAGGTCAGAATCCGGGGAGGTTAAGCCGAGGAGACAACATGGTGCTACGGTGGTAATCGTCGCTTATGATGTTGGTCGTCGGGGTGGCACAGAATCAAGGTACGATAAATTGTAATCCTAATGTCCACGTTTCTAAAGCGTCACTTAAAAGCTTGGCGTAGGGCACCAACTTATTCACGAGCGCTGCGTCGTGGCAGAGGGGTTGTACGGAGACATATCAAATGGAAACCTAAGTCCGGTTGCCAGAGATCGGAGACAGAGGTGCTGTTAATCCGGGTTTCGTTTAGGTCGAGAGAGATTGGATCATACGAGCCAGGGTAGGAATTCTTGAAGATGTGAGACTAAGTTTAGATGGAGGAACTTGAAGCAGATGAGGCAGGATAATTGGAAGAGTTTGGTTTGAAGTCGTGAGTGGAATGCTGCTGAGGAGAGGGCAAGCGGAGGAGAGGCGAGACGAATGGGCGAGAGAGGAGGATGAGCGAAAACCTTAGATTTTGTGGGAGTTCGTTCCAAAGAGGTGACACACAGCGTAGATCGATGGACGGTTACAGAATTGCAGAGACTGGAGGAGACTGGGTGATCCAGCGTAAGGAAAAACCATGGCGAAGGATCTCACCGAAGAATTTACAGAAAATGAGTATGGTCGAAAAAATACCCTGTTGCCTGAGGTAAACCAATGCAAACAGTATTTTGGATCCCGTTGCATCGCTCGCTATTCGCTAGAGGCGCACCTGCGCTTTGACAATTTGCTAATCTGGACTTTTTTCTTGAAGTGAGTGAACAGCTTTGATGTTACTTATGACTTTATCTATCTGTCCAAGTCAACCGATTTATTTGTAGATGGAAGGAAATAATAATAATAATAATAATAATAATAATAATAATAATAATAATAATAATAATAATAATAATAATAATAATAATAATAATAATAATAATAATAATAATAATGCACCGGGGACGAGGACCACTAACTCCAGATTGATAGCACCTTAGGATAGTTTCTAAGTCCCTGAGGGATCATGTGTACCTCGGGGCAAAAAAAAAAATAATAATAATAATAATAATAACACCTGGGGAGCGCAGCTGAACTGGTCGCCTCGCGCAAATTCACGAAATATGCAGATCTCCCCGCAACTCACAACTTCGTTCCCATTGCCCTAGAATCATTGGGCCCGATTAACAGGTCAGGACGAGAATTTATTACAGAACTAGGACGTCGGGTGACTGCCGCCACCGGCGATCCTCTGAAGACCACTTAGGCTTAATTAATTATCTGTTCCAGCGCTGGTCAATCTGCACGCAACGGTATAATGCCATAGCAGTCAGAGGTACTTTCATGCACAACACCGGGGACGAGGACCACGAGCCATACTAGGCGTGATTATACTTCGGAATTGCTTCCAGAAGCCTGAGGGATCATTCCTACCTCGGGCAAACAAAAACAAAAAAAAAAATAATAATAATAATAATAATAATAATAATAATAATAATAATAATAATAATAATAATAATAATAATAATAATAATAATAATAATAATAATAATAATAATAATAATCAAAGACCAGTTTCAAGCCCAACAATGCAATCCCAAGAATGAATAGATGTATACCCACAGCGGAACGAACAAAGACATCCTCTATACTGCAACTTAAACTCTAACGGAAAAACAGCGGGAACGGGTACCATTGACACGACAACCTTTCTGACCGCGTACCGTCATCTTCTCCTAGGCCTAAGGAGTACGCCTAGGTCTAGGGTTAAAATAGGATCAGATTCTCAGTGCAGCCCAAGCAAAGTAATTAAACCCATGCAAAACACAGTAATTACAGGGCATGAGACGCTGTGATAAGACAATTATATTATCCAGTGTGATTCTTAATTCTCTTTAAAGTCTGCGTTCTGTCTGCTTTATTGGCTTCTTTGATGGCTCCGGACAAGAATGGCGAGCCATAAGGCTTTAACATGCCTCTTTAGAATTACGAGTAAGATGCCAAAGCTGCTGTTCTCGTCTCCTGTTATAGCTCGTTGCGTAGCGCTTACTGCAGCGCCTCTAGCGGTAGGTTGGCTCAAGCTATATAGCTAGAACGTGACTTGATGGACAAAGCGTCTGTGAATTATTTCGTTCCTATTTTGGAATCGATCGGGTTTGTTCTACAATGGAAGCCTAGGACCATCTGAAATCCTTGACCCCGGTGCCCGAAAATATTAATTAAGTAAGTAAGTAAGAACGTTAGTTAGTATGGTCTTTAATACACCTTTTTGCAAACGCACAATGGTACAACAGTTATATAATGATAATGATAAAACATCGAAGTAATAATATTATTACTAATGATGTGTAAATAGTTAGATGCTAGTGAAACATGATTAATGACTGTACAACATCCTGGTGATAAATCCCTTCCTAGTAAAGGGGTCAATGTGCGGAATGTTTCGGTTGCGCGAATGAGGTCGAAGGAGTATCCGGTTTCACGGATAGGAGGGAGTAATCCATGAAGACATAGGCAGGAGCGGACAAAATCGCGGAGAAGAGCTTCTTCTGCTTTGGCACACTCTTGGCAGCTCTTTATTGTTAGGAGTAGGCCTACAAGTAGGTAAATATAATAAATAGCCACTTCTTTAGAGTTTAATATTATATTGGGATGTGTGAAGAACTGAAACTTTGCACCGGCCCTACTTGGCCCTACTGGCCTTCCATTTCCCTATCCCTATGCCGGAAAACTCTACGAGCAATGACATCTGCACTTCCAAGAGGTTGAAAGAGAACAGATGTTCGCCCTCTCCACACACGGACAAGAGTGGTGGAGTCCTACTTGCGCCCACTGAAGTTTCACTACACATGGACGCGCACAGAATGGAGACGGCAGCGCATGGAAAGGGTTGCGTTCGAGAGAAGAATGATGATGATAACCATAATTTACAGCGCTTTGTGTGTGATGTACCTGAAATGCGCTATATAAAGTGTTCCGATACATACTTGACGATAATGATGATTGATGATGATCACGACGACGACGATGACAACGATGATGATGGGAAAATGAGTACCGCTACTGGGGATCGAATGCGTTCCGCATTTTGTCTAGATTTGAATTCAATGGAGCGATGTGTTTATAAGGGGAACGTGGAACCTCTCAAATAATTGGTTCAGATCGTTCCCGTTGAGGATGTTCTACGCCTCTACGGTCATAGATTTGTTCCCACCCCCTGGGGATGTAGCTGAGTGTTCTCCGTATACACTTGCTGCTGTTGTGTTAAAAGACATCACTTTTAAAAGCGCTTCTTTAGAATTACATGGTCTACAGCACGGTCTTTACACAGTGGCCAAATAAAAATCATCTTCTACTAAGAGATCTGTGTACGAAAACAAATGACTTAAACATTACTCGGTGACGCAAGATGCTGTCAGCAATACGTAACTGAACAAATTGACACCACATTTGCAAGTGTGTTTTTCACACAACGCAGTGCCCAGCCGGATGCCTGATGCTATTCTTAAGACCTCTCCTGACATCCGTAATCCTGCTGTTGTAATTGGAAGTGCATGGAGCCAGTCTCCGGAGTGTGGTGATTGAATGGCTAACAATCTGGCTTTAGCAGCAGAATCATTTGCTCTTTCCGATAGGCCTTGAAGTGCATTTGAGATGAGTTTGCTGTCCCATTCTCTTTGTATATGAACCTTCTGCTCGATGGGAGGAGGTGCGTTCGATTTCGATGACCAAGAACTTAAGGCCTCCTCTACCAACGGGTCTGTGATTGTTAGAGGAACAGCGTGTAGCAGTCGGTCTTGAAGGTTTCGCGTGCCAGCGGCTGATGCCAAAAAGGCGGAAGTTGCCAGCATAACGGCACTACGAATCCCCAGACCACCGTTTCTAACAGGTAGAGATGCCTGGATCCATTGATCGTCGCTCATGTTGATATTGAGAAGGCTACACAGGCCTGTTCTCAAGACTTCGTCGAAACCACATAGAAGTTCTTCGTTTAAGAAGCAGGCTGAAGTTCTTAATGTGTACAGCAGCTTAGGAATGCTTAAGCTGCTCCTCAGCAGGGTGAATGAGTCGTGTGGGTGTAGCATCTCAAGCCTTGTTACGACTTTCTCCAAATCTTTTATCTTTTTCTGGATGGTTTTATCGACAGCCTTGCCTGGCAGCAGCGGTGCTCCCAACAATGACAAATCTTCAA
Organism: Aporrectodea caliginosa; assembly: GCA_020284085.1. Taxonomy (NCBI): domain Eukaryota; kingdom Metazoa; phylum Annelida; class Clitellata; order Crassiclitellata; family Lumbricidae; genus Aporrectodea; species Aporrectodea caliginosa. The sequence continues at coordinate 469,706 of JACEVL010004609.1, forward strand.
CGGCGATATTTTCAAACTCGGCGAAGGTCTGAATATTCTTAGCTTCGTCGTAGCTTCTAGCAGATGTTTCGCATTTTGTTCGATTCAGCTTTAGACCGTACATGGGCGCCTCTTTCTCTATCAAGCGGATGTCATGTTCAACTTGATCGATCGGTCCAGCAAGAGTAAGATCGTCCATATAGCCTATAGTGAATGGAGATGTCAAACTCTCTAGAAGCGGATGTATTGCCAGACAAAACTCCAGTGGTCCTAAAGGGTCGCCTTGCTGGGTGCCTTCCTCGGAAAGAATTGTATG